>CM026410.1:2385142-2504845 GCA_014858505.1 Corymbia citriodora subsp. variegata
CTCTTGTGTATTGGTTTAAGTTTCATATTTAGTTTTACTACAAATGCCAAATGGTCATTACATAGTCGATCATACATGGTTTGGCATTTTTTTTATATGTAAAATCACCAAAAGAAGGAATTTTGCGCACTTAGTGGATTGATTCACCACTTGACAATAAAATGTATGCTTTGGAATCCATATCATTAATATAATCATAGAGAAAGAATTTGAAATCCGTTCATTCACCAAAAAAATTTTAATATTTTTTCCTGAGGTAATCTTATCATTTTTCTTATGATTTAGCACATGATTTGTTAATACTTTGTCAAGTAACATATTGGTTTCATATCTTTAGAGCTATTTCAACATATTGAACAACTTATACCCACACACACATATATATACACAAGTATTTTTATTATTAATAATCTGATAAAATAATTTACATTTACAGATTTCTAAAATGGAAAATCAGGACAACAATGAAATTGATCAAACGATAAATGAGCCAATTGAACAAAATGCTTTCCAAGGAAGTGATGGGCTTTCCGATGGCCACATTGCAGCAGAGAACTTAGCGGGGCTACACGGCCATGAAACATTAAATCCAACAAATTGGTTGACTTATGCGACACTTGGAATGCTCAGATGGGCGAGTAGAGGGGTGAGGCGAGCTAGACCTCATCCCGAGATATCTTCTCCATCACCATGGGCTACCATCCAAATGAGAATCCATGAGGTATGTTTCGGAAAATGTAACATTATTATATCTTTAGGTATTCATGTTTCATCCTAGGAACGACGAGGTCATATTTATAGTACTAGACTTGGAAACTCAACAATTTTTTGCGTAATTTTCAATTTTGTTCCTTTATTAATGATGACAATCTCGTTGGAAATTCATCGATATATTTCCCTAAAAAGAGTATTTGAGATCAAGAGTTTTAAATTGCAACCTATTTTTACTACCAATTATATGATGCATTTCCATATACCTCATGCTCTTGATGTCAAAAGACAATCGTATCGTATTAAACTTGTGATTCTCATTTCTACATTGGATTTCAACTTTAATTTACAAGCCATATCATGATAATATGTAATTTAATATACCTTTTTCAAGAATTTCATAAAATATATGAAACTCGGTGTTTGGTAGAAAAAGGTAATGTCTTATGGACCTTAATGGGAGTTTTTTTTTGGGGGGCAATTATTAGCCACAATTTAGTAATGTTATAATTGTCATTACCTCTTGTTGTGCCTCCTTGGAGATTCGTATTTGCTTGCATGTATTTTACATTTCCACCTAAATGATATTGAATTTTTACTTAGTATATGCATAATCTCTTTCATAGTACGATGAATTATAAAAAGTTCAACTAAATAGAAATTGATACTTGTGTATGACTTCAAGCATTTCATGTAGTGGCATCATGAGTTTTTTTTGTGGACACAAATATTTTCAAGTAATAATATTTGTCAACTTGATCTTGAGTTTTGTTGTGAACATGATTTTCGAGGTTTTTCTATTCATGCTTATGTTGGAACATCCGAATCAGTGAAATTGTTGTAATTCATTTTCACGGATATATTTATGCTCAAGCCCAATGTGCATTGACATAGACATTGGTCGAGATCAATGGACATCTAGTTGCGACTTTACTTAGCCCTTGAGCAAGCTATATTTTCTATACTAGAGAAATGATTTACTTAAGGAGAGGTGATTGTGAAATACTTAGTTTTTCCTCATATGCTTTCTGATTAAGAATTTGTCCACCTCAACGAACAGGGTGGAGGTGTTTCCGTAGGATTGAGTGAGGCGGCCATCTCTACACATCTAAGGTCGCAACAATATCAACCCCAACCCTCTACTTCGGAAGAATCTAATGTCGATGTCGAATTTTGTTGTATCTGTCTAGTAAGAACCACTTCATTTACTCAAGAACATTTTGAGATTGAATCAAGGAACGATTTTGTTGTCCATAAGTAATTGTCTTAGCTAAATTTAAACTATGAGTATGCATATATGTTACTAAATCGTACCTTTTATTTTGCTGGACTAATTGCAGGATGAATATATTGTTGAAGATAAGCTTGGGAAGCTAGACACATCACTTTCACTATGGCTGTATTGAGAAATGGCTTATGAGGAGGAATTTTTGTCCACTTTGTAAAAAAAAAAGCTATAAAATTATGAATGAGGCATATTTCATCTTTGAAGTAGTCCTTGTAATGGTTTCTGAGGAGATTGATTGAGTTCCAACTCATTTTCATATATTAATCATTGTTATCTAATTTCTTTGTGTCTAAGTTTAAGGAACTAAAAAGAAGGCAACATGATGGCATGCACCAATAGTAATGACGTAATATTAGCACCAATAATAAGTAACTAAAATAACAAATAAATTGGTATTAGAGAAAACCATAAAACCTGAGTAATAGTACTCCCATGTCTATTTTGATGATAATTGACGACAATATGATGTCAACTAGAATAAGAGCCAACCGATTTCCAAGTTACAAACACCATCCATCAAGATATTTCGGATATTGAACGCAACTAAAGCCTTTTACCTGTGGTGGGAGATTTTATTTATAGACATGAAATGAAAATTAGACTATATAGGAGATCTTGATATTGAAATGGGGATACATGGTGATTAGATTGGGCAAAGAGATAATCTCTCTCTCTAACACAAAACTTCTTATTTTTGCAATAATTTTTTTCTTTGTCGAATTTCTTGTATTTACATTTGTTACATCGAATTTTTTTTTTGTCGTTACAAAGGGCCATCTATTTAAAACAACTGTTTTTTGGGGATCATAAGTGACGCAGAAAGCAATAGATAAACACATATTCATCAATATGCAAACAAGCACCAACACAACATTCTCATATGCGGAAAAATAAATAGTAATCACTTTTGCTTCATTACGTGAAATATGACAAAAAGCTACGACATATATAGAGTTGATCAAATAAGTACCTTGTTAATCCTAAGTGACACTTTCGATCAAAATAAATAAATCCTAAGCGGTATTGGAAAATCCAAAAGTTACATTAAGTAGTAAAGCATTAAAAAAATAGAAAAATAAGAGCCTAATATAACGTGAAAAAGGGCACAAAAATGGAAAAGTACTCTGAGGCACGCTTCATTATGTAGGAACATTAAGATAAAAGAAGAATGGTGAAAATTTTCGTTCCTACATAATTTTTAAGACAAATCTAGGCTAATTTGAATATACCTAGCCCTCATTATACTCTCTCTTTGACTAAAACCATTGCACGATGCCTATTTTGATCAAGATTGACTCATAAAGTTGGATTCTGGCCATCGCTTTTGCCATGGCTGCATTGCAAAATGGCTTCTAGCAAATCATATCTCAAACTTCAAAGGAGTTTACACATGGTCAATTTCAAATTTGTAACTAGATTGATCGACATTTTTTTTTGCTTAGACAATCAAATTTGGAATTGAAGACGTTCTTGTTTTCCCTCTCATCTTATTCATTGTGAATCAAACGCTTTTCAAGTTTATAGTCTCTGACATCCCCACATGACCATCTCTCTTAGTACAAGTAGTATTGCATTTTCCATGGAGAACTTCCATTTTGACCCCTTGTGACCTTTCGTTTGAACATCAAATTTCATTAAGCTTCCTCCATACCTCATAGTTCATCACCGGACATCAGTTTTCAAGCAGAAATGAGAAAAGTATGACACTTCCATATAACTTCCAAGTTGCGAACTTGAACAGTACAGTAGTTGCCGACAATGCTGGGTATGAGAGATTCGCGGGAAAAATACAAAACTATTCTACTTTGCATCCTATGATTTTAAGATGCCTGCTTTGCATTGCAAATAATCAAAATCCTACACATCCCAAAGAGAAGCTGCAGCTGCTCAAGCTTAATCATCGAGGTACGGACCCCTAGAGTGCCAAAACTTGGCACGAGGATACTTAAGTGCCAAAAGTTACAAAAGGTACACTTAAGTACCAAAATCGGAGCAAAATGGATCAGTTAAGTGCCAACGGTGAAAAATTTCGGCCAAAATGTCACGTGTCCATTTTTTGATGATTTCATTTGCTGACAGAGCATTTTTTTTCAAAATAAAAAATCCACGTGGTAATTTTAACAAAAAAAATTGCCAAGTCAGACTAATTTTTTTTTAAAAAAATCAATTTTATTAAAAAAAAAGAAGAAGAAGGAGAGGAAGGGATCTGGTAAGGGCTGTGCAGCCCTCGTCACCACTACCATCGCCACCACCCCACCATCGCCGGGAAGGGCCGGCGACAGTGGGCAAGGGTCAACCGGGGTTGCCGGGCCCCGACCAATGGCCAATGACCCCGGTCGGCCTGCAATGAGGGCCTGCAGGCCCTCGCCTAGATCTAGGGTGAGGGTCGGCGACCCTGTTGCGACCCTCGCCCCAAATCTAGGCGAGGGTAAGGCCGACCGAGGTCGCCGACCTCTGGTCGGGGCCCAACAACCCTAGACGACCCTCGCCCACCTTCGCCAGCCCTTCTCGGCAATGGTGGGACGGTGATGGCAACGGCGGTCCCTTTTTTTTTTAATTAATCAATTTTATAATAATAATATATTTGATAATATTTAATTAATAATTTTAAAAATCCACGTCAGCCCAAAACGACGTCGTTTTGGCTGATTTTTCGCGGATTCAATTTCCGGCGAGCTACGTTGGCAAGAAAATTAATAAAAAATTACCACGTAGGATTTCCAGTAGGGTTCTGACGACTTGATAGTGAAGTAATCCATTTGTTTTGAAAAATGACACTTAAGTGTATTTTTTGTAATTTTTGGCACTTAAGTGTCCCTTCGTGCCAAATTTTGGCACTCGGGCTGTACTTATGCCCTTAATCATCCTTCTCCAGAACAAGTCTTGCAATTTTCTCTACTCTTATTACCATGTGAAGCAACGATAAGTATGAAGAAATTCCAAAAACCAAGAGTCCTGAAATGGAGCCAAACAAAAACTACTAATAATTATTATAACAATGATAAGAAGAAGATTTGAGACTACAACACAGAACTAAGACAATACAACTGACCTAACGGACAAACACCGCACAAGAAACCTCAGCATGAAACTCGTATCAACGCATGCTACCCTCACGCAATACATCAATCATATTGTATATACACTGGTTTGCCTTCTGCTAGATCAGCAAAAAGACAACACATTTACAAATCACAATCAACGAGTACATTGGCAATGGGATCTATAGGTACAATAATTATCTGCAACTCCAAACAATTAACTTTGATTAGATACAAGGAACGCATTTCCTCATTCAGAACTAACATATCGTACAATGATTCAGGCATTATGTGAATCTGATTATTCAAGTATTTATATGAGGGTCAAGCTGGTGTCACTTTATAGCTTGCCATTAATGCCTTTGTTTCGCTTTTGGCAAGTAAAGGAAAAGAACTCTTGAATTTCATTATGGGCAAGTTTTGATTAGTGTGCACTTGCACATCCAGGGAAAAAATCAATGCCAAACTAAAGTTGGTTCTGTTAGAAGAATTATCACCATCTTTGCTAAAAATAAGACAGCATCAACTGTGCCCTTGGCGTATATTGATCTACCACAAAGATTGTGCTGAAACTTGAAAGAGATGAATATTTTGTGATGCTCATCTCTAGAAAATCATATGAAATAAGGTATAGATATCAAAAAAATAAAACAAATTATGTTTCATCAGGCGATAATAGATGATACAAATGGAAAGCATGACCAGACAAATACTCTTCCAGAACTCCCACCATCTCCATTTGTTGTTCAGGATCATGGATCATCTGGATCTGATGGTATTCCAAAGCAAAACCACAGACAAGTGTGAGATAATTTTTTATTATGGAAATATTGATAATAATCTTAATAATAGAACCAGCAATTACAAAGATTATTTTTAGGGTTTATTATCTACTGTGCCATTCACTCATGCATAATTTAGAGATGTGAGTATAAAACGAAGGTTTTCGCCCACAGGCAAGTAGGCTAATGGTATAAAAATTGAACCCAAAGACCTCTTAGCTCTTGTCAGAAGTACAAAAAAACAAAGCTTCATCAAGATTTAGGGAGCAAACCAGGGAAAAAAATCATGTGTTTGGCCAAGAATTAATGTACAGCCTAGTTACTAACAATTCAATTTATATGAACACAGATAAATGATCTGGACTGGCAACAAATATGTATATGTTCCTCAACGTGCCTTTTTCAGGATAAATAAAAGAAGAATTAACAAGAATTTCCCAATAAATTGAGTCAAAGTCACAGACATAATTTCACAACCCACCCGATCCATGTCAAAAGACACTCCCAACTTCTTGAAGCAAGAAATTACTGCCTTGGCTGTTCCAGATGGGTCCAAGTTGCTTGATTGATTGAATTCCATCACCTATACTTTAAACAAATTCACCAGTGCCTTCATCTGCACGTCCAAATGTGAACTGATAACGGAAAGAACTTACTATACTATGTCTAGAATATAAATTCCGCATCATTAGGTCAAAAGTAAAACATCGAGTGTTGCAATATTATAAATTAACCCAAATTCATTGCACATGAGTAAATGTTCATCAATTAATGCAAACCACCAGCCTAACCACAGCAACAATGAATACCGATTCTCAAGTTATTCTTAAGAAAGCAGCATAAAACCCGGTCTTCCACTACAACCTAGTGCGCCAGAATAGACATCAATGATGCACCTAATCAAACTGGAAAAGAAAAAGTGAGGAGAAGTAGGGAGGGGGTACAACGATACTATGGCATTTTAAGGATGGAAGATGACCCCCAATCACTCAAAACAATAAGAGTTTAACAAAAGGGTAACTGCAGAAAAGCCAGAGGGACTCAAATTGCCACAGGTTCCAGCTCTCGTGCTTCCCAATATACTGATATAAAAAGTCTATTTCTCACCTAACAAAAAATCTTTTTTCTCCCTGTTTGTTTCGTCAAACTTTAGTGAAAATAGTGGTTCAGTGCATGAGTACCCGCACTCCTATCTCATTCCCCATTCTGGTTAAAGGGTTGCTTCGCAACAACTGGCAGAGTGCTCAACCATCATTCAACTTGATAACCAAGCAAATGGAACATGATGAGTTAAATAATAACAGGTAAAATACAACAAATCTAACTGAGGATAAGAACTAAATAAAGATAAGCTTACAGGATAGAATCAGACCAATATCAGTAGATTAACAGGACATAATCTGCCGTGAGTCCCAACATCGGCTTAGCACAACAAAAACGAGTCACCTATAACCTCACTTGCCCACCATCTTTTTTCTGCTTGGCGATTTAGGTAGTGTGTTTTTTGTATCATTGTGTTTACATTAAAAAAAAAAAAAAAAAAAAACAGTACCTAATTTACAAATTATAGGACAAAACTCACACAATTTCCTCAATTTCCTCATTCTTACTTCCTTGTTTTTTTTCTTTTTTCATGCACAGTTGATCTTTCAACTAATAGCTCTCTCAAAAGTTGTTGAAAATATAATACGCGGAAACGACAGGATCTTACAATTTACGTCAACATGAAAATACTAAAGAAAAATAAGGGCACCAGAAATTTATGTGTTCGATCCGAGTATCGGTACCTACATCCACAGGAAGAGCCAGTAGCAAATAATCCACTATAATCGGAGAATTAGAGTTACAATCACTCACACGCTCAAGTGTTTCCCACACCTAGATTTAACCCAAACCCAAAGTGTTTACAAATAAACAATGTAAACTCACAGCACAAAATCACCGTATGTTCAAGCTCTCCTGCAATTTGCTCACGAACATACGAAAAACAATTCTTTCTTGTATGCTTCGTACAGCAATTGTAGCTTCTTGGCTTGGCTTGGCTTCTATTCTTGTGCGGCACTCTCTTCTTCTTCTTCTATATATATATCTGTGTGTGTAAACCTAGCACTACTAGGTTTCTCCTATAGATAAGATAAGAAACCCTTGTCTTTATCCTTTTGTGCAAAAGTAATCCTAGTCGGACTTGGAATAACAAGAAAACCAATCTTGAATAGGATAGGAAATATTTTGAACAAGTCAAAATCCTTCTATGGATTGAGTTCATGAAAAATTCAAACTCAAGTCGTAATTTAACAAAAGTATCAAATCAATCTTTGGTGAGAATTCCTAATTTTAACATCAGCTACATGTGCACTTAAAAATCCATAAAATCATAATCAAGACCCAGTCAAAGGGAAGAACTATACAAGACAGAGAGCAAAGTGATGAGCAGAATAGGAGAAAGCAGTGCAGAAGAGAAAGGACTGAACACCTGCCATAATTTCCTGGGCTCTGTCACCTGAACCCAAAGAGGGCTCCTGGAAATTGCCCTGCCATAATTTCCATCAAGAAATACCGCAACCTACCAAAAACTAGAGAATAATTAGGACACAATAAGAAAGTACAGAGATGGCTAAAACTGAACAAGGATCCTGGGCTCTGTCACCTGTTTCCCCATTTGTGGGGGAAATTACTGCATATAAATTCGAATCCTCGACTCTTTTGTAAAGCCGATCCCTGTCCCCTCCAGTAGTTCCCATGACAAATGAAACTCCAACATTGCAAAAGAAACATGACTGAAAATGCACTCGTTAATCACAAGAGAGATTACCTCGCACCACACATGTTCATTTGCCCCTTTCGATGACTCAAAAGCTGAGATTAAACCGAACGGATTTAGTTCAGGCATCATCAAACGTTTAAAACAAACTGGCTAAAAGGGAAGAAAACGGACTAGATCGCGCAGGGGCTCATGACGACCAACATATAAACAAGCAGAGAGGAGACACAGGACAGCGGGAGCCGGAGTTCACGTGAGCCGGAGGAACGGCAGCGGGTCGTCAGCCGCAACAACAGTGTGGGCCGGAGTTCGTGTGAGCTGGAGGAATGGCGGCGGGTTGTCAGCAGCAACAACAGCGTGGGCTGGAGTTCGCGTGAGCAGGAGGAATGGCAGCGGGTCGTCAACCGCAACTCAAAGACCTCACTCGACGCTCTTTCTTGTTGAGAGGGCGTGGCAGAAGTCTGATACCTTCATCTGGGGAGATTGCCAAGGGGGAAGCCCGAGTCCGAGCCAGTCAATATATCCAGTTAGACCCACTTTTAACTCAAAAACTTAAACTAGTGAATTATGGGCCAACTATGATATATTAACTGCTCCACACTACATCAATTCTCCGATCTAAGACTATTTCTCTAACATAACTCACATGTGTATCCTAACAATTCTCTCTCGAGCTCTCTTCCTTTCTCTTGTTTCCTTACCCGCCAAAGGAGACCCCAAAATCTCCCCCTCGTCTCTCTTTTAAACTCACCTCAGCCCTCTCTCCAAGGATAATGCCAGCTGTCGCTTGCCAGGTTGTAGCGGCTACGTCGCGCGCAACATTCCTCGTCGTACCTTCCTTCGTCCTTCGGCTGTTGTTCGCAAGCATCCAAAGGAGAGGAGCAAAGGAGGAAGAAGAGAAGTGGGGCTGGGCCAGGGAGAGAAGTGGTCCGGCCTTGCATGGAAAGAAAGAAGAGAAAAAGAAAAAAAAGAAAAGGGGGTCGAGCAAGCCCAGCCCTATTCCATTTTTAAAAAAAATATAATAATTTTTTTTAGAAATCTTTAATAATTAATACTAGCAATGCAAATATTCCTAATGTCTATATGTGATGCAATTTAATGAAAAATATTTTTTTCAATTAATCCCTAATTTTGTATACAATTAATAAATGAATAAACGGATTGTCAAAATTCCGATACCAACATATGGCAAGTGAGATCAATTGTGGAGTGGCATGCCCTAATTTGGACCAATAATATCAGCAAGCGTATTTTATCAGCTGGCTTTTTTTGAAGAGATAAGCTTCCAATAGCAGAGATTGTATTACATTGGATGCCTTTAGTTGATATCTAGTGTATTTTCTACATAACCCATTAGAAGACAAAACACATTTATTTTTCCACTACAACTGGACTGGAAATATATGGCATAATATCTTGGCACAACATGGGATTTAGCATCTTGTAAGAGGGTGAAATGATGAACTTTAATAGATGATCAATTCTACGAGGGGCAAAGACTTGACAAAGGCTCCTCAAGGTATCAATCTCAACAATTATATATTGCATTTGGATGGAGTGCAATCATGGACTTTTTCAAAACAAGTCAAATGATATCCACATTATGTTGGTTAAGATGCATAAAATTGTTAGAGATAGAGCTTCACTCTAAAAGAAATTAGACCTTCCTAGCTATTATTGTATTGGTTACTATGTGGAAGCTTCCTATCTACATCTTTTTATATTATTAGTTCTATTTATAATGCTAGGGGATGCTCCTAAGCTTCCACACTTCATCAGATAACTAATACTTACATTTTACCCCCCAAAAAAAGAATCACTTCATAATTTATTTGTAATGCTAACGGACGCTCCTAAGTTCGTTTATTTGTCCATAAGTACTCAAAGTCCTAACTTTAGATCACAAGTACATATGCATTACTAAATTTTTCTTTTTATTTCCAAAAGTAATTGCAGGATGACTACGTTGATGAAAATAAAGCTTGGAAAGTATGATTGTGGTCGTCACTTTCACTATAGCTGCATCAAGAAATGGCTCATGCTAGGGAATTCTTGTCCTTTTTGCAAAAGGAAAGCTCTAAACTTATGAATGAGGCAAGCAGATTTCAACTCTAAAGTAGTCCATGCAATGATTTGAGAGGAATACAAGAGCAAGTTAACCAGGACATAGAGAGCAACTAAGTGAGTCGATCTGAACATAGAGAGGGGAAATGGGGTTAAGGGTGAGGCGCTGAAGATGCTAGCTGGAGGTGGTGGGACATCATTCACTAGAATTTGATGATGTTGGGTGGTTTTGTCCATGTTAAAAGGCTTTTCAGTGTTTGAAAATGGCGTTGTGCAGAGAGAGCAATTTCAGTGTTCTTTAGAATGACTTCAGGTAGGAACGAAAGTCTTTCTAGCCTGGACTTCTTTCAAGGATTCCCTCAATCTATACGCTTTGAAATTGGACAATCTTTGAGGTTCCTTTCATCTCAACCCTTTTTCGAGCTTTGCCATCCAAAGGGGTTAAATAGTTTTAAGGCTAAAAATAAGGAGACTTTCATTTTCCCCCTTTTTTTTCCTTCAAAACTAGTCTATACTTTCTTTTCTTTTTTTTTGTAAATAAAGAAGACAGGACAAAGTCTATTATGCATTGTGTTTCTCTTCAAATCATTTTTCTTCAATTTTCACATAAAAAAGCAAATGAATTATTATAGATGCCAACATCTCTAAATTATGGTTCACATAATAGAGAAACAAATGCACATACAAAGAGAAGTAAAGATGAGGAACGTGTTAATAGCTTCCAAAGTCAATCACTAATCAAAAGGATTTTGCTATAATATATATACACACAAAAGGTTGTCTACCTAATTACTACGTTGTTGTTTTACTCTTTGGAATGTGGGGGAAAAAAAGGAATGCATTTTAAAGACAACTGAAGGGGAAAATGCATTAAGGAAAGAATTCAAATGCAAATACAATTAAATAAATGGCAGAAAAAGGAAAATTGAAAAACGGAATTCAAGTAACCTAAAAATAGATAATGTCAAGTGCCCTAAAAATAGATAATGATTAGATTCGGCTACCACTAAATTAGTCAAATAATTAATGTATAACCATATAAGTTTATAGCTAATTAGGGAAATGAAAAGAATACAGCAAGTTTGAACCTACCCAATTAGACTTGATGAAGAAAAATGAACGCACAAAGACATGTTATGAGGTTTATTGCTGGATATGTGTGTCGGTGCATGTGTGAGCAAGTTGTTCCCAAAGTAGACATAACTAAAATGGGCAAAAGAGATTATATGGTAAAATATCCTTTGTATTTCCTACGAAAAGGTCAATGCTTATGATTTCTTGCATCCATATACTTTTCTTTTCTTCAACAATGTTATCATTGTGGGATTTCCTTCCACCAAGATTCATGAGGACAAATAATTATCCTCATATGAACCATTGACAATCATTTTATTTTTGAAGGAGTTTCTCTTATTATTTGGCTAAGTGAAATAGATTTGCATTTTTAATTAGTAAGCTATATCTCATCATAATTGAATTACAATTTTTTTGCTTCTAAGTTGAAATTTGGAATAATTACTAAAAAAAATGACATCTTATGTCATTTATGTAACAATATCAGCTTTGTATACTTAACAATAACGAACAAATTTAAATTGAGAAAACATAAAATAACCGTTAACGGTTGCCAATGAGAAAAATATATAGATAAGTAGATAAAAATTAAGGAATTCTAACGGTATGTACAGTCAATTAGTAACTAAGTTAGAAAATTCATCAATTGACCATTTTAAGAAGTCAAATTGACGAACTTAGATATGTCACTTACCAATATGATAAGAAGTACATATTTAATTTACAAATCTCATACTAGATTCCGGACCTTAACACCATCTATAGCAGATAAGAAAATTCTTTCCGTTTACAAGGAATGATACAAAAGGTGATGCGCTCTTTCGGTGGATTACTTTGAGAATTTATGAACAAATTTAAGATTAAGTAAGATCGAACTGTTTCTAAATACTATGGGAGAGGGAGAATAGTAAACCAAGAAAAGAATTAATTCAATAAAATGAGACAAGTTCAAGAATGAAATAAAAGTAAAAATGTAAAATGGCAATTAGGATTAGGATTTCTCAGCAATTAGAGAAATATGTCATATTGAGAAAGCTCTCCCATATGGTAAGTTGGGATTTACTCAATTAGGCACAAGGAAGGACAATATAAATAGGGACAAGTTTCGGACCAACTTGTCTTCTTAAAGTTTGTCTTCATCTTGATATCATCTCATCTCTGTCTTAGTCTATGCAAATTACAGCAAAATTCTCTTGAACTCTCACATCAGTCTAGATCTTCCAGGTTATTTTTCATGTGCTCTCTTGCTCTTTTTTTTCCCCTTTCATATCCCTTTTTTCTCCCTAGCATATGCTATGTTATAGGTAGTTTTTCAACTCGTGCACTATGATTTTTTTTTCCTTTTCATTTCAAATCTGAAGAAGAATTTGAAGAGTATGTATACTACATCCATTGTTAAGATCTCAGACATGTTTGATAGATGAAGCATATTTCTTCAAGTATTTTTTTAATTTTTTTAATCTAAATTTTCCATTATGGTATCGATGTTTGAACAACTTATGTGCTTTTTCTTTTTCCATGCCAAAGTCTTTTTTGTCACATATTGCAAATGTTGCTTACAAATGATGGAGAGATTTTATGAGATGTATCGATTTTTAGGGTAAATAATTGCATTCTAAAGCCTAATGACATGATCTAATAGATCATTTTATCCCGGATGGAATGGGATATTTTACTAGGAACTGTATTATTTGGATGTTATAAACCCATTTCTTACATTTGATTGTTGAGACAATGAATGTAGGTTCAAATTCTATAATTCAATTCATGTAATCACCTCAATGATCAATCAGTGACCTTAGTTGGTTTTTATTCTCATTCCGTATAATGATGTAGATGTATCTTAGATGATATAAGATATATCTTCTGTCATGTCTTTAGCAAATTTATGATTATTTTCTCACATTTATCTATTTACATAAGTTATTACATGTATTTATCATTTTTATTGATGAATGGCCATTTTCTGCAGGCTAATTTCAATCAAGGCTTACTTCTAGCCAGTGCTTCTTAGATCAAGTACGTATATTTTCATTTTTTTTCCATTCTATATGGTACTAAATTTGTTTAAAAGCCTAAATAAATGGTCATGGGTAGTCTTTGCTTCTATGTTTATAAAGTTCATTCTAGCTATTTCGTTTGATTATTATTAAGGTTCATTCTAGCCATTTCATCTAGGCTAGTTGACCTTGGGCGAGGTCCAATGACTCTCGCTCAAATTTGGGCAATGGCTGTGCCCTCCCTTTGATTTGGGCTAGTAGGCCCTCGCTTGGGGCAAATGAGGGTCACCGTGGTTTAAGAAGGCCTAGGGAACCTTTGTCAGCCCTTCCTAATAGCTGTGGCAGTGGCTGTCAATGATGGCTTGGCCAAGCCGTGTGTAAGTTTGTGTTTTTTAGTTTTTTAGTTTAGCTTGTAAAGTTCACTCTAGCCATTTCCCTTTATTATTATTAAGGTTCATTCTAGCCATATCACCTGAGGTGGTCAACCTTTGGCAAGACCCAGTGACCCTCGCTCAGATCTAGGGTGAAGGTCATGCCCTCCCCCAAATTCGGGCTAGCAAGCCCTCATTGGGGGCCACCAAGGCTTAGCCCAAGGCCGATGAGAGTCACTGAGGTTCGGGAAGGCCCAAGTAACCTCCGCCAACCCTTCCAAGAGGCTAAAGCAGCGGCCACCCATGAGGGCTTGACCAAGCCATATGTAAATTTGTGTTTTTCTTCTTCTTTTTTAAAAAAAAATCACTTTTTTTTTAATTTAATTATGTTTGTATTATAAATGTTTTAGTGTTTTTCTTGACATGGTGCTTGGTGGGCACCATGTGTCTTAAGAAAATAATAAAATAAGCCATGTCATCACTATTCATTAACTACATTAGACAGAGTTAATGAAAGGACTCAATTAAATCAATTTGACAAATTTTAAATAAATGGTCATGTGCTGTCTTTACTTCTATGTTTGTAAAGTCTAGCCATTTCATTTGAATATTATTAAGGTTCATTCTAGCCATTTCGCCTAGGTGGTTGACCTTGGGCAAGGCTCAGTGTCCCTCGCTCAAATTTGGGGTAATGGTTGCGCTCTCCCACAAATTTGGGCTAGTAGGCCCTAGCAGGGGGCTGCTAAGGCCTTATGCGAGGCCAGCAAGGGCTGCGGGGCCTTGGGAAGGCTCGAATGACTACCACCAACCCTTCCTGACAGCTGTGGCGACCGCCACTACTGAGGGCTTGGACAAGCCTTTGTGAATGTGTGCGCGCGCGCACGCGCATGTGTTTTTTGATTTTTAGCTTTTTTTTAATCTAATTTTGTTTGTATTCATAATTTTAATTTTTTTTATTTGATGTTGCGCTTGGTAGGTGCCACGTCATCGCCACGTGTCTTATGAAAGTAATAAAATAAAACATGTCAACATTTTTCGTTAGTTCAATTGAATGATGTTAATGAAAGACTCGATTGAACCAATTTAACAATTTTAGAATTTGATTACATTTTTACAACTTTCATGACTTATTACACTTTCATAAAGTTTAAGACTTCTGATGAACTTTCCTTCATTTCATCAAAACCTCAATGCTTTATTGCCTGTCTTATCAAAATTGTCCTTATGACCATTAGAAAATTATTGTTTTATTATGATTTAAGGTCAACTACAATTTTTTTTTTTTGTGCTATTATAAATATGATCAGGTTGGTTTAAAAAATTTAGATCCCTTTCCAAAATTTTCATTTCAATCTCACTATATATAGTCAATTACTTGTATTACTGATTCTCCAAGATAAATCATTTAAAAGAATGTGAAGACTTTGAAAATTCATAGCATTTGAGAATTTTCATTTATATCTACCTCCCTCCCCTACCCCCCTACTTCGAGTAGGAATTCATCCCTGATAGAACAGATTTTTTCAATGTATATACTACTATTGGGATAGAATACTACACCCCTCTTGTAATTGATTTAAGTTTCCTAAATAGTTTTAATTCATATGCAAAATGGTCATTCATGGTCGACATACATGCCTTCGTTTTAAATGTAAAATCACCAAAAGAAGGAATTCTGCACACTTAGTGGATTGATTCACCATTTGACAGTGAATGTATGCTTGATCGATAACATCATCAATATAAGCATAGAGAAATAATTTGAAATTCATTCATTCACTAGAAAAAAATTAATATTTTTTCCTAAGGTAATCTTATCTTTTTCTCATGATTAGTACTGATTTGTTAATATTTCTCAAGAAACATATGGGTATATTTAGCTAACATATGAACAATGTATACCCCACACACACACATATGCAGATATTTTTTTTTTATACTCTAACAAAAGAATTTACATTTACAGGTATTTGCAATGGAACGTCAAAATAACAACCCAATCGATCAAACTCACAATGAAATTATTGAACAAGACATTTTTCCAAGAAGTGCAATCCCTTCTGTAGGCCATAATACAATAGAGAACTCAACAAGACTACATGGCCACGAAGTGTTAAGCACAACGGATCAATTTACTTCTTTGACAACTGGAACACTAAGATGGGCAAGTAGAGGGATGAGGCGAGCTAGAGGTCATCCCGAGATATCTTCTCCATCACCATGGACCACTATCCGAATGAGAATGCATGAGGTATGTTTTGAAAAATGTAATATTATTTTATCAGTGTATTTGTTTCATCCTCTGAGTGGAAAGGTCATATATATAGTACTAGACTTGAATACAAATTTTTGCTTGTTGGAAATATTGTTGATATATTTCCCTAAAAAGAGTATTTGAAATTGAGAGCTTTAAACAGGGGCAGATTTTTACTATCAATTATGTGATGCATTTCCATATATCTTATGCTCTTGATGCCAAAAGACAATCACATTGCATTAAACTTGTGATTCTTATTTCTATTTTGGATATGAACTTTAATTTATAAGCCATATCAAGATAATAATTCAATATACATTTTCAAGAATTTCATATATTAGAAAAAGGTAATGTTTTATGGACCTTTAAGGGAATTTTTTTTGGGCAATTATTAGCCACAATCTAGTAATGTCGTAATTGTCATTATCTCTTATTGCGTCTCCCTAGAGATTCGTATATGCTTGCATGTTTGTTAAATTTCCATCCAAATTGTGTTGAATTTTGAGGTGATTCTCTTCAACCTTATGAACTATAAAAAGTTTAACTAAACAGAAATTACTGCTTGTATATGATTTCAAACATCTCATGCAATGGTGTAATGAGTTTTGTAGTGGACATAGATGTTTTCAAGCAATAATATTTGTCACCCTTGATCTTGAGGTTTGTTGTGAAATACTTAGTTTTTCCTCGTATGCTTTCTGATTAAGAATTGATCCACCTCAACGAGCAGGGTGGAGATGTTTCCATAGGGTTGAGTGAGGAAGCCATCTCTACACATCTAAGGTCGCAGCGATATCAACTCCAACCCTCTACTTCGGAAGGATTTAATGTTGAAGCCGAATCCTGTTGTATTTGTATGGTAAGAGCCACTTCATTTACTCATGAACATTTTAAGATAGAATTGAGGAATGATTTTGTTGTCCATAAGTAATCGTCTTAGCTAAATTTAAACTACGAGTATCAATATATGTGACTAAATTACTCTCTCTTTTTGGACTAATTGTAGGATGATTACATTATTGAAGACAAGCTTGGGAAACTAGATTGTGGACATCACTTTCACTATTGTTGTATTGAGAAATGGCTCATGAGAAAGAACTTTTGTCCACTTTGCAAAAGGAAAGCTATACAATTGTGAATGAGGCATATTTCGTCTTTAAAGTAGTTTTTGTAATGGTTTATGAGGATATTTAATTGAGTTTCCACTAATTTTAATATATTTAACTTTATTGAATATCTAATCTCTGTGTCTAACTTTAAGGAACTATATAAAAAGCAACATGATAGTGTCACGGCTCAGCACTTTCTTAGTCACGGAACAACCCATGCAATGCTTGGTAGGTCGATGACATCAAGCCAGCCTTCCTTCGCTAATTGTTCCCAAGAACAATGCGGTAAATAGCATCCTCGTATCAGATTATACCACACCCAACTAAACTTAGGCATCTAATCTATCAAGCGAGACAGCAAAACACTTTAGACATAACAGCTAGCTTTGACCTGCCATGGCCTTATCAGGAGGAAAACATAATCAACTCTCGATCAATTTGTGCATGGAAAGCCAATCCCACTTTTAAAGCTCCATAGAGATATAATCATTCTATCCTAAAACTCCTAGCATCAACTGTCTGAACACCACTCTCAAGACTAGTTGTATTCATCCCCTCTACGTTACTCACTCTTCATCTGATAATCCCAAACTCCACTCATAAGGGTACACAAGTATGGAAGAATTACGATCCATGACAATAGCATGCACCAATAATAATGAAGTAATATTAGCGCCAATAATAATTAGTAGTAATTGTTGGTATAAACTTTGTAGTAATACTCACGTGTCTGTTTTGACAATGAAAAGGTATAAATTTTGATGATAATTAATAATATGATGTTAACTAGAAAGAAAGCCAACTGATTTCTATGAACACCATCTGTCGAGATATTTCGGATATTGAATGCGATTAAAACCTTGTTATGGGACATTTAATTTATAGACACGGAATGAAACTTAGACTACATAGGAGATCTTGATAATGAAATGGGAATATATGGTGATTAGATTGGGCGAAGATGGTACTAGTTATATCGGCAGTAGATAATCTCTCTCTCCTTACACACAAACACTCAAAACTTGTTATTCTTCGAGTAATTTTTTGCTTAGTCGAATTCTTATATTTACATTTATAACATCAAATTATTTTCTTTGTTGTTACAAAGGGCCATCTATTTTGAGCAGCGCCTTTTCGAGGGATCCTAAGTGATGCGGTTAGTTATAGGCAAACACGGATTCATGATCTACAAACATGCACTAAGACACCACACACTCACATGCGCAATAATAGAGAGAAATCACTTTTTTTTTCCTCATTACTAGAAATATGACAAAAAGCTACCAAAACATAAAATGGATCAAATAAGTACCTTAATCATCCTAAGTGACGCTAGAAAATCGAAAAGTTACATTAAGCAATAAAACATCCAGAAAAATAAATAAAAACCTAATATAACATGAAAAAGGGTATTAAAATAGAGAAGCGCTCCAATGCACGACTAAACGATGGAATTCAAGGTACAAAAATTGACTGATAAGAGTCACTTCATTTGTAAGAACATTGAGATAGAATAAGAATGGCAAACATTTTCATCCCAACATAATTTTCACGACAAATCTAGGCTAATTTGAGTACTTCACCACTCATTACACCCTCGTTTTTGCTAACACTGTCGCAGGATGCCTATATCTTGATCAAGTTGGTTCGCAGCCATTGATTTTGCTACCGCTGCATTGCAAAATGGCTCAAGGTAAAGACTATTGTCCAATTTGCGAAGCAGCAACTCTAGCAATATGAATGACAAATCTCTTAAATTTCAAAGGTATTCACGTACGATAAATTTCGAATTTGTGATGAGATCAATCAGACCCTTTTTTTGCTTAGACAATTTGGATGACATTCTTGTTTTCCCTCTCATCTTATTCGTGGAGAATCAAACACTTTTCAAGCTTTAGTCTTTGACATCATGATTATCTCTCTTAGTACAAGAAGTAATGCATTTTTCATGTTGAACCATTGGGGGCCTTTCAAGTTTGAACATCAAACTTATTAATGAGAAAAGCAGGACACATCCATATGGCTTCCAAGTGGCGAGCTCGAATAGTACAGTAGTTGCCGATGATGCTGAGTATGAGAGTCGCAGGAAAATTATAAAACCATTCACTTTGCATCCTTTGATTTTAAGACACATGCTTCGCATCACAAATAATCAAATCCTACACGTCCCAAAGAGAAGCTGCAGCTACTCAAGCTTAATGATCCATCTCCAGAACAAGTCTTGCAATTTTCTCCACTCTATTACTGTGTGCAGCAACGATGAGCATGAAGAAATTCTAAAAACCAGAGTCCTAAATTAGAGATACAACATCTGCCAAACAAATACTAATAATAATTATTATAACAATGAGAAGAAGCAGAAGATTTGAGACTACAACACAGAACTAAGAGAATAAAGCTGACCTGAAAGATAAACGGCGGCACAAGAAACCTTTGCATGAAACTAGTATCAACGCATGCTACCTTCACGCAATACATCAATTATATTGTATATACGCTGGTCTGCCTTCTGCTAGATCTGCAAAAAGACAACACATTCACAAATCAGAATCAGCAAGTACGTTGGTAGTGGGATCTATAGGGACAATAACCATTTGCAACTCCAAACAGTTAACTTCAATTAGATACAAAGAACACATTTCCTCATTCAGAATTAAGATATTGTACATCACATCACATTCAGACATTATGTGAATCTGATTATAAGTATTTATAGGAGGGGCGAGCAGGTGTCACTTCAAAGCTTGCCATTTTGTAATACCTTTGTTTTGCTTTTGACAAGGAAAAGAACTCTTGAATATCATTATGGGCAAGTTTTGATTTGTGTGGACTTGTACATCCAGGAAAAAAAATTAATTTTAAATTAAAGTGGGTTCTGTTGGAAGAATTATCACCTTCTTTGCTAAAAACAAGACAGCATCAACTGTGCCCTTGGCGTATATTGATCTACCACAAACATTGTGCTGAAACTCGAAAGAGACTCTGTAAAAAGGAGATGAATATTTTGTGATGTTCACCTCTAGAAAATCATATGAAATAAGAAGGTGGATATATCAGAAAATAAAACATAATTACATTTCATTGGGCGATGACAGATGATACAAATGGAAGGCATGACCAGACAAATACTCTTCTGGAACTCCCACCAACTCCATTTGTTGTTCAGGATCACGGATCATCTGGATCTGACGGTATTCCTTAGCAAAAGCACAGATAACTGTGAGATATTTTAATTGTGGAAATAATAATAATAATAGAACCAGCAATTACAAAGATTATTTTTGAGGTTAATCGTCTACTGCGCCATCCATTCATGTATGATTTAGAAGATTTTTTAGATTTGAGTATAAAAGGAAGGTTTTCCCCCATAGGCAAGTAGGCCAATGGTACTTCTTAGCTCTTGCAAGAAGTACACAAACACAAAGCTTCATCAAGATTTAAGGAACAAACTAAAAAAAAAATCATGTGTTTGGCAGAGAACTAATCTACAGCCTGCTTACTAACAATTCAATTTATATAAATACAGATAAATAAACTGGACTCACAACAAATATGTATATATTCCTCAACGTGCCCTTTTCATAATAAATAAAAGAAGAATTAACAATAATTTCCAATAAATTGAGTCAAAATCACGAACATAATTTCACAACCCACCTGATCCATGTCAAAAGACACTCCCAACTTCTTGAAGCAAGAAATTACTGCCTTAGCTGTTCCAGATGTGTCCAATTTGCTTGATTGATGGGACTCCATCACCTGTACTTTAAACAAATTCATCAGTGCCTCCATCGGCACATCCAAACGTGAACTGAAAACAGTCATGACTAACTATACTATGTCTACAATATAAATTTAGCATCATTAGGTCAAGAGTAAATCAGTAGAGTGTTGGAATATTATTAATTAACCCAAATTCATTGCACTCAAGTAAATTCATCAATTAATGCAAGCCACCAGACCAAACCACAGCAACAGCGAGTATCGATTCTCAAGCTATTTCAAGCCCTTAAGAAAGCAGCATAACATCTGGTCTTCCACTACAACTCAGTGCACCAGAATAGACATCAACGATGCACCTATTCAACCTGGCAAAGAAAAAATGAGAAGTAGGAAGGGGGTAAAACCACACTATGGCATTTTAAGGATGGAAGATGGCCCCCAATCACTCAAAAAGATAAAGAGTTTAACAAAAGGGTAACTACAGAAAAGCCAGAGGGACTCAAATTGCCACAGGTTCCAGCTCTCCTGCTTCCCAAGATACTGATATTAAAAGCCTATTTCTCGCCTAACAAACAATCTTTTTTCTTGTTCCCTCAAACTTCAGTGAAGATAGTGGTTCAGTGTATTAGCACCCGAACTCCTTGTTAATCCCCATTCTGGTTAAAGGGTCACTTTACAACAACTGGCAGAGTACTCAAAAATCATTCAACTTGATAACCAAGCAAAAGAAACATAATGAGTTAAATGATAACAAGTAAAATACAACAAATCTAATTGAGGATAGGAACTAAATAACGTTTAGCTTACAGGATAGAATTAGACCTATGTCAGTAAGATTAACAGTACCTAATCTGCCATGAGTCCCACATCGGCTTAGCACAACATAAATGAGTCACCTATAACCTCACTTGGCCACCGTCTTTTCTTTTTTTCCTTTGGATTTTGGTAGTGTGTTGTTTGTATCATTTTGTTTACATTTTATCTTCATGTTGATATAATGCAGAAAATAAAGAGATCAACAGTACCTTATTGACAAATTACAGGACAAAACTCAGAACTTCCATTCTTACTTTCTTTCTTTTTTTGTCTTTTTACATGCACGGTTGACCTTACAACCAATAGCTCTCTCAAAAGTATCCAATCGAACATTGGTGAGACTATCTAATTTTAACATCAGCTACACGTGCACTTAAAGAAGAACCAATCAAAGGGATGAAATACACTAGACAGAGAAAAGTTAGGAGCAAAATAGGAGAAAGCAGATGCAGAAGAGTAAGGGCTGAACACCTTTAGAGAATACCCAAAGAAGGCTCCTGGAAATTGCTCTGCCATAATTTCCGTCGCTGCAAGAAATGCTACAACCTAATAAAAACTAGAGAATACTTAGGACAAAATAAGAAAGTACAGAGATGGCTAAAATCCTGGGTTCTGTCACCTGTTTCCCCATTTGTGGGGAAATTACTGCATATTAATTTGAATCTTCGACTGCTTTGTAAAGCCGATCCCTATCCCCTCCAGTAGTTCCCATGACAAATGGAACTCCAACATTGCAAAAGAAACATGACCGAAAACGCACTCGCTAATCACAAGAGAGATTACCTCGCACCACACATGTTCATGTGCCCCTTTTGACGACTCAAAAGCTGAGATTAAACCGAACGGATTTGGTTCATGCATTTCATCAAACGTTTGAAACACACTAGCTAAAACGGAAGAAAACTGACTAACTCGCGCAGGGGCTCGCAACAACAATCATATAAACAAGCAGGAAGGAGACACAAGGACAGCGTGGTCCGAAGTTCGCGTGAGCTGGACAGCCGCGAGCTCCCGCCCGGCATGCCCAAAACAGGGCAACAACAGGGCCAGGACTTACCGGTGCTTCAGGTGCCGCCCCGCGGGTGTGGGGGGGGCGGTGGAGGAACGGTGGCTGGTAGTCGGCCACAACTCAGGTGGCTGCCGGCGGTCTCTCCCTCAAGCTCTTTTCCCTGGCTCGACGCTCTCTCTCGAGCTCTCTCCCTTTCTCTGGTTTCCTTCCCCGCCGAAGAAGACCCTTCCAAAATCTCCGTCTCGTCTCTCTTTTAAGCTCGCCTCAGCCCTCTCTCTCCAAGGACAACGCCAGCTGTCGCTGGCCTGGTGTACCGACTGCGTCGTGCGCGACATTCCTCGTCGTACCGTCCTTCGTCCTTTGGCTGTGGTTCGCAAGCGTATACAAAGAGAAGCAAAAGGAGTAAGAAGAGAAGTGGGGCTAGGCCAAGGAGAGAAGTGGTCCGGCCCTACGCGAAAAGAAGGGTCAATTCAAAAAAAAAACTTCAAACTTTATATTCAGTTTCGAATATACATCAATTTTTTTTTGTCTCAAAAAAATCTCAAACTTTAGGTTTAATCTCAAATCAGTCTCGAACTTTTCTTTTGTCTCCGAAAAAACCATAAACTTTAATTTTAGTCCCAAATCTACCCCGAATTTTGTTTTGTCTAAAAAAAAGAGTCAATATCATGAAAAATCCCAAATTGATACACATATGACAAATTTACCCAAAATTAATTTTTTAACCACCAAAAAAAAATTACCATCTATTAGTTTCTATTAAATTTCATTGTCAAATTGTTAAATTAAATAACACATCACAATTGACGGGTATACTAATTTGGGGATTTACCCACCGTTTGTACTAAAAAAATCATCTATTTTTTATCTATTCTCAAATATACTCCAAGGCCTAGTCCCAACTTAACATGGCATTTCCACATAGATAATAAATACACATAAGCAATATGTCATAGAAAATTATTTTCAAAGTAAAACCATTTTAGGACATAAAAAATTAGGGATTACTAATACGGCTTCTGGACAGAGGCTAACGAGGACAAATTTAGGGTTAGATTAAATTTTGATGATTTTCTTTTTGACAAAAAAAATTTGGATAGATTTGGGAATGGACTAAGAATTTGGGGTTTTTTCTGAGACAAAAGAAAAGTTTGGGACAGATTTGAGACTAAACCTAAAGTTTGGGGTTTTTTCTAAGACAAAAAAAAAGTTCATGGCAAATTTGGGACTGAACCTAAAGTTTGAGGTTTTTCTTGAGACAAAAAAAGTTCAGGGTATATTTGGGACTAAACTTAAAGCTTGGGTTTTTTTTTGGAATTGACCCCAGAAAGAAAGGAGAAAAAGAGAAAAAGAAAAAGGGGCTGGAGCAAGCCCAGCCCTAGCTCAGCCCTATTCCATTTTCGAATTTTCTTTTTAAAAAAATTTTGATAATAATTTTTTTTTAGAAATCTTTAATAACTAATACAAGCAATGCAAATGATCATAATGTCTATATGTGATGCAATTTAATGAAATTATTTTTGCAATGGGTTAGAAATTAATACCCAATTTTATATGCATTTGATAACTGATAAACGGATCGTCAAAATTTCAATATCAACATATGGCAAGTGAGATCGATTGTGGAGTGGCATGACCTAATTTGAACGAGCAATATCAACAAACATAATTTTAACATATGGCTTTTTTGAAGAGATAGGCTTCCAACAATAGAGATTGTATTACATTGGATTCCTTAAGTTGATATCTAGTGTAAATTCTACATAACTTGTTAGAAGACAAAACACAGTTATTTTTCCACTACAATTGGACTGGAAATATATGGCATAATCTCTTGGCACAACATGGGATTCAGCGTTCTGTAAGAGGGTGAAATGATGAACTTCAATTGATGATCAGTTCTACCGACGCCCTGGGGGAGGGGGGCAAAGACTTGGCAAAGGCTCCTCAAGGTATCAATCTTAGTGACAATATATTGCATTTGGATGGAGCACAACCGCGGACTTTCTCAAAACAAGTCAAATGATATCCACATTATTTTGGCTAAGTTACATAAAATTGTTAGAGATAAAGCTTCACGCTAAAAAAGTTAGACCTTCCTAATTAATGTTGTGTTGGTTACTATGTGGAAACTTCCTATCTACATCTTTTTATATTACTATTTCTATTTATAATGCTAGGTGATGCTCCTAAGCTTCCATACTTCATCCGATAACTAATACTTACATTTTACACCCCCCTCCCCCAAAAAAAAAACAAAACAAAACAAAACCACTTCATTGTCAGTTCTATTTGTAGTGCTACTGGATGCTCCTAAGTTCGTTTATTTGTCCATATGTAAAATATCCTAGCTAACTTTAGACCACGAGTACATATGCGCTACTAAGTTGTTCTTTTTACTTCCAAAAGTAATTGCAAGATGACTATATTGATGAACTTATGAATGAGGCAGGTAGATTTCAACTTTGAAGTGGCCCACGTAATGATTTGAGAGGAATATGAGAGCAAGTCAACCAGGACGTAGAGAGCAAGTGAGTGAGTCGATCTGGACATAGAAAGGGGAAGTGGGGTTGAGGGCGAGGGCGAGGGCACTAAAGATGCTGATTGGAGGTGGTGCAACGTCATTCGCCAGGATTTGATGATGTTGGGTGGTTTTGTCCATGTTAAAAGGCTTTTTGGCGTTTGGAAATGGCGTTGTACATATAGAGCAATTTCAGTGCTCTTTAGAATGACTTCAGGCAGGAACGAAAGTCTTCCCAACCTAGACTTCTTTCAAGGATTCCCTCTGCGCTTTGAAATCGGACAATCTCTAAGGTTCCTTTCATCTTGACCCTTTTTCGTGCATTGCCAGTCAAAGAGGTTAAATAGTTTTAAGGGTAAAAATGAGGAGACTTTCATTTTCCCCCCTTTTTTCCTTCAAAGCTAGCCTATAATTTTATTTTTTTTGTCAATAAAGAAGACGGGACAAAGTCTATTATACATTGTGTTTCTCTTCACATCATTTTTCTTCAATGTTCACTTAAAAGAGCAAATGAATGCAAATGCCAACATCTCTAAATTATGATTTAAATTATTTACAATAGAGAAACAAATGTGCGTACAAAGAGAAGTAAAGATGAGGAACATGTTAATAACTTCCCAAGTCAATCACCAATCAAAAGGATTTTGCCAAAAAAAATCTATACAAAAGGATGTCTATCTAATTATTGCATTGTTGTTTTACCCTTTGGAATGTGAAAAAAAAAAAAAAAAAAGGGAATGCATTTTAAAGACAACGGGAGGAAAAAAGCCATTAAGGAAAGAATTCAAATGCAAATACAATTAAATAAATGGCAACAAAAAGAAAATTGAAAAACGGAATTCAAGTAACCTAAAAAAATAGATAATGTCAAGTGCCCTAAAAATAGACAATGACTAGATTCGGCTACCACTAAATTATTCAAACAATTAATGTATAACCATATAAGTTTATAGCTAAGTAGGGAAATGAATAGAATACAACAAGTTTGAACCTACCTAATTAAACTTGATGAAGAAAAATGAACACACGAAGATATGTTATGGGGTTTATTGCTGGATATGTGTGTCGGTACATGTGTGAGCAAGTTGTTCCCAAAGTCGACATAACTAAAATGGGCAAAAGAGAGTATATGGTAAAATATCTTTTGTATTTCCCACAAAAAGGTGAATGCGTATGATTTCTTGCATCTTATACTTTTCTTTTGTTCAAGAATGTTAATATGGTGAGATTTCCTTCCACCAAAATTCATGAGGACAAATAATCATCTTCATACGAACCATTGACTATCATTTTATTTCAACGAGTTTTCTTATTCTTTGGCTAAATGAAAGAGAGTTGCATTTTTAATTAGTAAGCTATATATCATCATAATTAAATAACAATAAGTTGAAATTTGGAATAATTACTAAAAAAAAATGACATCTTATGTCATTGGTGTAATAATATCGGCTTTGTATACTTAACAATAATGAACAAATTTAAATTGAGAAAAGATAAAATAACCGTTAACGGTTGCCAACGAGAAAAATATATAAATAAGTAGATGAAAATTAAGGAATTATAATGGTATGTACAATCAATTAATAACTAAGTTAGAAAACTCATCAGTCGACTGTTTTAAGAAGTCAAATTCGAACTTAGATATATCGCTTACCAATATGAAAACAAGTACATATTTAACTCACAAATCTCATACTAGATTCTGGACCTTAATACCATCTACAACGGATAAGAAAATTCTTGTTTGCAAGGAATGATATAAAAGGTGCTAAGCGGCGGATTACTTTAAGAATTTATGAAAAAAATTAATATTAACTAAGATCAAACCGTTTTAAATACTGTTGGAGAGGGAGAATAGTAGACCAAGAAAAGAATTAATTCAATGAAATGAGACTAGTTCAAGAATGAAATACAAATAGAAATGTAAAATGACAATTAGAATTAGGATTTTTGAGCAACTAAATAAAGATGTCATATTGAGAAAGCTCTCCAATATGGTAAGTTGGAATTTACTCAATCAGGCGTGAGGAAGGACAATATACATAGAGACAAGCTATGACCAACTTGTCTTATTAAAGTTTGTCTTCATTTTGATATCATCTCATCTATGTCTTAGTCTACGCAAATTACAGAAAAATTCTCTTGACCTTTCACATCAATTTAAATCTTCCAGGTTATTTTTCATGTGCCCTCTTGCTTTTTTTTTCCCATGTCATATCCCTTTTTTCTCCCTAGTATATGCTATGCTATAGGTAGTTTTTCAACTCGTGCACTACGGTTTTTTTCTCTTTATTTCAAATCTGAAGACGACTTTGAAGAGTATGTATACTACATCTATTATTCAGATCTCATATATGTTTGATAGATGAAGCATATTTCTTCAAGTGATTTTTTAATTGTTTTCTAATCTAAATTTTCATTATGGTATCGATGTTTGAACAACTTATATGCTTTCTCTTTTTCCATGCAAAAGTCTTTTTTGTTGCATTTTGCAAATGTTGCTTACAATGATAGAGAGATTGTATGAGAAGTATCGATTTTAAGGGTAAACAATTGCATTCCAAAGCCTAACAACACGATCTAATAGATTGTTTTATCCCAGAGGGAGTGGGATATTTTACCAAGAACCGTATTATTTAGATTTTATAAATCCATTTCTTATATTTATTGTCGAGACAATACGTGTAAGTTCAAATTCTATAATTCATTTCATGTAATCACCTCAATGATCAATCAATAACCTTAGTTCATTTTTATTCTCAATCCATATAATGATGTAGATGTATCTTGGATGATATGAGATGTATCTTCCATCATGTCTCTAGCAAATTTATGAATATTTCCTCACCTTTTATCTATTTACATAAGTTATTACATGTCTTTATCATTTTTATTGATGAATGGCCATTCTTTGCAGGCTAATTTTGATCAAGGTTTACTTTCAACTGGTACTTCTCAGATCAAGTATGTATATTCTCTTTTCTTTTCTTTTTTATTCTGTATGGTACCGAATTTGTTTAAAAGCCTAAATAAATGGTCATGGATGGTCTTTGCTTCTATGCTTATAAAGTGCATTCTAGCTATTTCGTTTAATTATTATTAAGGTTCATTCTAGTCATTTCACCTAGGGTGGTCGACCTTGGGTGAGGCTCGATGACCCTCGCTCAAATCTGGGCAAGCGTTGTGCCCTCCCTCAAGTTTGGGCTAGCAAGCCCTCACCAAGGCCTTATCGAAGGCCGGCGAGGGTGATCGAGGTTTAAGAAGGCCTGGGAAAGCTTCGCTAGCACCTCCTAGCGGCTGTGGCAGCGGCAACCAGCAAGGGCTTGGCCAAGCCATGTGTTAATTTGTGTTTTTTTCTGTTTTTTATTTATTTATTTAGCTTGTAAAGTTCATTCTAGGCATTTCCTTTGATTATTATTAAGGTTCCTTCTAGCCATTTCGCCTGAGGTGGTCAACCTTGGGTGAGGCCGGGTGACCCTTGCTTGGATGTAGGGCAAAGGTCACGCCCTCCCCAAAATTCGAGCTAGTAAGCCCTCACCGAGGGCCTCCATGGCCTAACTCAGGGCTAATGAGAGTCACCAATGTTTGGGAAGGCCCAGGCAACTTCCGCCAACCCTTCCTAGAGGATATAGCAACAGCCACCTACGAGGGCTTCGCTAAGCCGTGTATGAGTTGTGTCTTTCCTTTTTAAAATATTTTAGCTTTTTAATTTTTAATCTAATTTTTTTGTATTTTTAATTTTTAATTTTTTTCTGGCATTGTGCTTGTAGGCGCCACGTCATCATCATGTGTTTTATGAAAGTAATAAAATAAGACATGTCAACATTTTCCATTAGCTAAATTGGATGAAGTTAACAGAATGATTCGATTGAACCAATTTGATAAATTTTATTATTTAATTACATTTTTTACCACTTTCACGAGTCAACTACACTTTCTAATAAGTTTGAGGACTTCTGATAAACTTATCCCTAATATTTATTTTAAAATTTCATCAAAAACCTCAATTTTTTTATCGCCTATGAGTCTTATCAAAATTGTCCTTAGTGACAATTAAAAAATTATCATTTTATTATGATTTAAGGTCAACTACAATAATTTTTTTGCTTGCTATTATAAATATGATCAGGTTGGTTCAAAAATTTTTAGATCCCGTTTCCAAAATTTTCGATTTCAATCTCACTATGTGTAAGTCAATTACTTGTTTTACTAATTCTCCAGTGATAAATCAATTAAAAAAATGTGAAGGCTTTAAAAATCCATAGCATTTGAAATTTTTTCTCACTTTATATCTACCGCAAGAGCAACTACATTCCGACTTACCGTCCCCCCATACTTCGAGTAGGAATTCATCCCTCGATAGAAACGGACTTTTTTCGATGTATATACTACTATTTGGGATAGAATACGTACACCCCCCTCTTGTATATTGATTTAGGTTTCTTAATTAATTTTAATTCATATGCAAAATGGTCATCTCATGGTTGATCATACATGATTTAGCCTTCATTTTTATATGTAAAATCACCAAAAGAAGGAATTATGCACACTTAGTGGATTGATTCACCATTTGACGGTGAATGTATGCTTTGCTATTGATAATATTGTCAATATAAGCATAGAGAAATAATTTGAAATCCATTCATTCACTAGAAAAAAAATTAATATTTTTTCCTTGAAGTAATTTTATCCTTTTCCTCATGATTTAGTACATTATTTGTTAATATTTCGTCAAGAAACATATTGGGTTCATATCTTTAAAGCTATTCCTACATAATGAACAATATATACGCGCACATATATATATGCGGATATTTTTGTTTTTAATACTCTAACAAAAGAATTTACATTTACAGGTTTCTGCAATGGAAGATCAAGATAATAACCCAATCAATCAAACTAATGATGAAATAATTGAACAAAACATTTTTCCAGGAAGTGCTGTCCTTTCTGTGGGCCATAATACAACAGAGAACTTAGCTGGACTAGATAGCCGCGAAGTGTTAACCCCAAATCAATTTCCTTCTTTAACATCTGGAACACTAACATGGGCAAGTAGAGGGGTGAGACGAGCTAGACCTCATCCCGAGATATCTTCTCCATCACCATGGGCCACTATCCGAATGAGAACGAGTGAGGTACGTCGCGAAAAATGTAATATTATTTTATCTTTGTGTATTCATGTTTCATCCTAGGAACGGAAAGGTCATATATATAGTGCTAGACTTGAATACTCAACAAATTTTTGCTCATTGGAAATTTCATTGATATATTTCCCTAAAAATAGTATTTGAAATTGAGAGCTTTAAATGGGGATAAATTTTTACTACCAATTATGTGATGCACTTCCATATACCTCATGCTCTTGATGCCAAAAGACAATCACAACGTATTAAACTTGTGATTCTCATTTCTATATTAGATATGAACTTTAATTTATAAGCCATATCAAGATAATGAGTAATTCAATATACCTTTTCAAGAATTTCATAAAATGTATGAAATTCCATGTCTGGTAGGAAACGGTAATGTCTTATGGACCTTTAATGGGATTTTTTTTTTTTTTGGCAATTATTAACCACTGTCTAGTAATGTCATAATTGTCATTATCTCTTATTGTGTCTCCCTAGAGATTCATACTTGCTTGCATGTTTGTTAAATTTCCATCTATATTATGTTGAATATTGAGGTGATTCGCTTCAACCATATGAACAATAAAAAGTTCAACTAAACAGAAATTGCTACTTGTGTATGACTTCAAACATCTCATGTAGTGGCGCCATGAGTTTTGTAGCGTACATAAATGTTTTCAAGTAATAATATTTGTGACCCTTGATCTTGAGTTTTGTTACTTTGTTTTTACTCGTGTGCTTTTTGATTAAGAATCGGTCCACCTTGATGAGCAGGGTGGAGATGTTTCCATAGGGTTGAGTGAGGAAGCCATCTCTAGACATTTAAGGTTGCAGCAATATCAACTCCAACCCTCTACTTCGGAAGGATCTAATGTTGGAGCTGAATCCTGTTGTATTTGTCCGGTAAAAAACATTCATTTACTCAAGAACATTTTAAGATAGATTTGAGGAATGATTTTGTTGTCCATAAGTAATTGTCTTGGCTAAATTTAAACAATGAGTATGCATATATGCGACTAAATTGTACCTTTTATTTTGCTGGTCTAATTGCAGGATGACTACATTGTTGAAGACAAGCTTGGTAAGCTAGACTATGGGCATCACTTTCATTATAGTTGTATTGAGAAATGGCTCATGAGGAGGAACTTTTGTCCACTTTGCAAAAGGAAAGCTATAAAATCATGAATGAGACATATTTCGTCTTTGAAGTAGTTCTTGTAATGGTTTCTGAGGAGAATGATTGAGTTTCCACTAATTTTAATATATTTAACTTTGTTGAATATCTAATTTTTTTGTGCCTAACTTTAAGGAACTAAATAGAAAGCAACATGATAATGTCATGAGTCGGCACTTTCTTGGTTGTAGAACAACCCATGTAGTGCCCGGTAGATTAATAGCATCAAACCAAGCTTCCTTCTCTAGTTGTTCCCAAAACCAGTGTGGCGAATAACATCATTGTATTAAATTTACCACACCCAACTGAACTTGAGCGTCTAGTCTATTGAGTGAGACAACAAAACACTTGAGGCACAATAGTTAGTTCCGGCTTGCCTTGGCCTCATCAGGAGGAAAACAACATCAACTCCCAATCAATTTGTGCACAAGAGGCCAATCCCACTTTCAAAGCTCCGTAGAGTTATAATCGTTCTATCCTATAACTCCTAACATCAACCATCTGAACGCCACTCCCATAGACCGCTTGTATTCATCCCCTCTGCATTATCACTCTTCACCCAATAACCCCAAGCTCTACTCATAAGGGTATACCAGTATGGAAGAATTACGATCCATGGTAATAGCATGCACCAATAATAACGAAGTAATATTAGTGCCACTAATAATTAGTAGTGATTATTGGTAAAAAGTTCATAGTAATACTCCCATGTTTGTTTTGATAATGAAAAGATACAAACTTTGATGATAATTAATGACAATATGATGTTAACTAGAATACAAGTCAACTGATTTCCAAGTTATGAACACCATCCGCCGAGATATTTCGAATATTGAACATGATTAAAACCTTTTATATGTGATGGGATATTTAATTTATAGATGCGAAATGAAAATTAGACTACATAGGAGATCTTGATAATGAAATGGGGATATATGGTGATTAGATTGGGCAAAGATGGTACTAGTTATATCGGCAATAGATTATCTCTCTCTTAACACACAAAACTTGTTATTGTTCAAATAATTTTTTTTCTTTGTCAAAATTCTTATATCTACATTTATAACATCAAATTATTTTCTTCGTTGTTACAAAGGGCCATATATTTTGAGCAATGCCGTTTCGAGAGATCCTAAGTGATGCAGTGAGTTATAGGTAAACACGGATTCATGATCTACAAACACACACTTAGACAACACATGCTCACATGCGCAATAATAGAGAGAAATTACTTTTTTTTTTCATTACTAGAAATATGACAAAAAGCTACCAATACATGGAATGGATCAAATAAGTACCTTATTAATCCCAAGTGACGCTAGAAAATCCAAAAGTTACATTAAGCAACAAAACTTTCAGAAAAATAAATAAAAACCCAATATAACGTGAAAAAGAATATTAAAATAGAAAACTTCTCATAAGCACACCGAAACGATGGAATACAAGGTCCAAAAATTGACTGATAAGAGTCACTTTTTCTTTTCTTTTTTTATAAGAGTCACTTCATTATGTAAGAACATTGAGATAAAATAAGAATGGCAAAATTTTCGTCCCAACATAATTTTCAAGACAAATCTAGGTTAATTTGAATAATACACCACTCATTATACTCTTGTTTTTGCTAACATTATCGCCATATGCCTATATCTTGATCAAGTTGGACCCCAGCCATTGCTTTTGCTACCGCTGCATTGCAAAATGGCTCAAGGTGAATATTACTATCCAATTTGCAAAGCGGCAACTCTAGTTATATGAATGATAGAGATCCCAAATTTCAAAGGAGTTCACATATCATAAATTTCGAATTTGTGACGAGATCTAACATACTCTTTTTTTGCTTAGACAATCTAATTTGGACGACGTTCTTGTTTTCCCTCTCATCTTATTGGTGGAGAATCAAACACTTCTCAAGTTTGTCTTTGACATCATGATCATCTCTCTTAGTACGAGTAGTAACGCAATTTTCATGTTGAATTATTGGGGGCCTTTCAAGTTTGAACATCAAACTTCTTAATGAGAAAAGCAGGACACGTCCATATGGCTTCCAAGTCGCAATCTCGAACAGTGTAGTAGTTGCCGACAATGCTGGGTATGAGTCACAGGAAAATTACAAAATTATTCACTTTGCATCCTCTGATTTTAAGACACGTGCTCTGCATTGCAAATAATCAAAATCCTACGCGTCGTGGTGAGAAGCTCCAGCTACTCAAGCTTAATGATCCATCTCCAGAACAAGTCTTGCAATTTTCTCCACTCTATTACCATGTGCAGCAACGATGAGTATGAAGAAATTCAAAAAACCGGAGTCCTGAATTGGAGATACAACATCTGCCAAACAAATACTAATAATAATTATTATAACAATGAGAAGAAGCAGAATATTTGAGACTACAACACAGAACTAAACAATAAAGCTGACCTGAAAGATAAACGGCGGCGTGAGAAAACTCTGCATGAAACTAGTATCAACGCATGCTACCCTCACGCAAGACATCAATCATATTGTATATACGCCGGTCTGCCTTCTGCTGGATCTGCAAAAAGACGACACATTCACAAACCACAATCAGCCAGTACGTTGATAATGGGATCTATAGGGACAATAACTATTTGCAACTCCAAACAGTTAACTTCAATTAGATACAAAGAACACATTTCCTCATTCAGAATCAAGATATTGTACATCACATTCAGACATTATGTGAATCTGATTATAAGTATATATAGGAGGGGTGAGCAGGTGTCACTTCAAAGCTTGCCATTTTGTAATGCCTTTGTTTCACTTTTGGCAAGTAAAGGAAAAGAACTCTTGAATATCATTATGGGCAAGTTTTCATTTGTGTGCACTTCAACTGGATTGGAAGTATATGACACAATATCTTGGCGCAATATGGGATTCGATTGTAAGAGGGTGAAATGATGAACTTCAATCGATGATTAGTTGTACGAGGGCCAAAGACTTGGCAAAGGCTCCTCAAGGCATCATTCTTAGCAACAATATTTTGCATTTGGATGGAGCGCAATCACAAACATTCTCAAAACAAGTCAAATGATATCCACATCATTTTGGCTAAGGTGCATAAAATTGTTAGAGGTAGAGCTTCACTCTATAAAAAGATTAGATCTTCTTAGAGAGCAAATGAGTAAGGAGATGTAGACGGAGAGATGGGAAATGGGGTTGAGTGTGATGGTGCTGAAGATGCCGATTGGAGGTGGTAGGACGGCATTTGCCAGGATTGGATGTTGAGTGGTTTTTTGTCCGTGTTAAAAGGCTTTTAGTGTTTTGGGATTGAGAGTTGCGATTAGTGGTTGATGTTTGGAAATGGTGTCGTGTAGAGAGAGTAATATAGGGTTCTTTAGAATGACTTCGGGTAGGAAAGAAAGTCTTCCTCACCGAGACTTCTTTCACGGATTCCCCTCAATCTATACGTTTGAAATCGGACAATTTTTGAGGTTCCTTTCATCACCCTTTTCACGATTTGCTATACGAAGAGATTATATATTATTGAGGCTAAAAATGAGGGAACTCTTATTTTTCCCTCCTTTTTCCTTCATAACTAGCCTGCATTTTTTTAGTAAATATAAATAAGATGAGACATAGTCTATTATCTATTGTGTTTCTCTTCGCATCATTTTTCTTCAATGTGCAACTAAAAAGGAAAATGAATTACTAGAGATGCCAACATATAATAGAGAAACAAACGTGCATAAGATAGGTAGACATGAGGAACATGTTAGTTACTTCCAAAGTAAATTACTAATCAAAAGGATTTTGCCAAAAAAAATTCTATACAAAGTGATGTCTACCAAATTATTATATTGTTGTTTTACTCTTTCGAATGTGAAAAAACTAATTACTAAAGGAATGCATTTTAAAAACAATGGGAGGGAAAAAGGCATTGAGAAAACAATTCAAATGCAGATAGAATTAAATAAATGACAACAAAAAGAAAATTCAAAAACGGAATTCAAGATCCTAATAATAAATAACGTCAAGTGCCCTAAAAATAGATAATGGCTAGGTTCGGCTACCACTAAATTAGTCAAATAATTAATGTATAGTCATATAAGTTTATAGCTAATTAGGGAAATGAGTAGAATACAGCAAGTTTGAACTTTCCCAATCAGCCTTGACGAAGAAAAATGAACTCACAAAGACATGCTATGAGGTTTGCTGCTAGATACATGAGTCGGTGCATGTGTGAGCAAGTTGTTTCAAAGTAGACTCATCTAAAATGAGCAAAGAGAATATATGGTAAAATATCTTCTGTATTTCCCATGAAAAGGTCAATGTGTATGATTTCTTGCATCCATATACTTTTCTTTTCTTAAACTATGTTATTATTGTGGGATTTCCTTCCACCGATATTCATGAGGACAAATGATCACCTTCATATGAACCATTGACAATCATTTTAATTCAAAGAGTTTTTCTTCTTCTCTGGCTAAATGAAGTAGGGTTGCATCTTTATTAGTAAGCTATATCTCATTATAATTGAGTTACTTTTTTTTTTTTTTGGTTTCTACGTTGAAATTTGGAATAGTCACTAAAAAAATGACATTTCATGTCACTGCTATAACAAAATCAGCTTCAATAGCGAGCAAATTTCAATTGAGAATATAAAATAATCATTAATGGTTGCCAACGAGAAAAATATATAAATAAATATATGAAAATTAAGGAATTCTAACAATACGTGTGGTCAATCGGTAACTAAGTTAGAAGATCCATTAGTCAACCATTTTAAGAAGTCAAATTAATGAACTTAGATATATCGCTTACCAATATGATAACAAGTACTTATTTAACTTACAAATCTCATACTAGATTCTAGACCTTAATACCATCTACAACAGATGAGAAAATTGTTTTTGTATACAAGTAATGATACTGAAAGGTCTTGCAATCATTCGGCAGATTACTCTAAAAATCTATGGAAAAAATTTAGATTTACTAAGAACAAACCATTTTAAATATTGTGGGAGAGGGAGAATAGTAGACCAAGAAAAGAATTAATTCAATAAATCGAGACTAGTTCAAGAATGAAATACAGACATAAATGAAAAATGACAATTAGAATTAGGATTTCTTGGCAACTTAGAGATGTCATATTGAGAAAGCTCTCCAATATGGTAATTTGGAATCTACTCTATCACGCCCCGAACCCCGAGCACGCGACAACCCCTTACCATGGTCAATTGAAAGCGACGTCCCAGGACTCGTCGACGACCATTCATTTTAATCTTTTGTTATGCGCAAGCGGAAGACAAACCATCCCCAGTCCAACAATCAATCAATCAATCAATCAGGGATAGAGTTATGAATAACAAGAACAACCATCACTACTCATTTACACAATTTACTGGATTAACCAACGGAGGATTGTCTTTCGAATTACAAGCCCGACAAAAGGGGTCGATCCATCCTCTAAGCCAGGCCAAAAAGAAACTAGGCTAATCCAGCTATACAGAATGAACCCTCGGGTTCAACACCACGGTCACTAGGACCCATCGGACTCGACTCCGTCAAGTCGATCACTGGAGAAACGGGGGGCAGGATTCTCCACAGCGGGTGCACCATTCTAAAGACCTGAAAAAGGTTAACCACGACGGGTTGAGATAAAATCTCAGCGAGTTCTTCCCCCTAAGCCCCGGTTAGTACACCAACTCAACCCGGGGTATCTCTCCAGAACCACCCCTCACTCAACCCGACCACAAACACCCAGCAATCAGCAATCAAACCACAGACAGGTTCGACCAACAATCAGAGGTCGGTTCGCATGCAACCTTACCCGGTATGCCATACCCTGCACGTCAAATCTCATTCAATGCAAGCAATGCAACCAACAATCAAATAGTCGGTTCGCATGCAACCTTACCCGGTATGCCATACCCTGCACGTTATAAGTCAGCACAATACACGCAATGCACATGGCCGTTAGATGATGCAGTTCATCAATCACATGCGAGTCGCGTCACAAGCGATCTCACCTGGCCATTGCCACCCCTGGACGTTATCAATTCATGCGTGCGTGCCATAAATGATATGATCACTTCATGCATAATCGGAACCAATGATGCCATGTTTTCTCATGCACTCTCGCATCCACATGTGTTCCGATTATTACTGCCCCACAGGGCTACAACTTAGCCGAGGTGCAACGGCGCTACGGCGCCCTTCCTCCGCAGAGGCGCAACCGTGCCCTTCCGTGCAGGCCGAGGCGCTATGGCGCTACGGCGCCCTTCCTCCGCAGAGGCGCAACCGTGCCCTTCCATACCCTCCGAGGCGCTACGGCGCCCTTCCTCCGCAAAGGCGCAACCGTGCCCTTCCGTGCCCAAAAGACGTCAAGGGATACTCTCCCAAGACCGCATGCCCACAGAACGTCAAGGGATACTCTCCCGAGACCGCATGCTCATAGAACGTCAAGGGATACTCTCCTGAGACTGCATGCCCAACAAACGTCAAGGGATACTCTCCCGAGACAGCGGTTTCAACTTAGTGATCACGCAAGCACACCATCACAACCCACTTATTATCTTTGAGCATTAGCCAATGCACACATGCTTGCATATAAAACCTCGAATCATTTCTCACAAAAGTGGTTCGTATCCGGTGTCCCTCGGACAAACCATTTCTCCCACCTTTCTCATAAAAACGGTCCATTTCCAGTGTCCCTTGGACAAACCATTTTCTTTCTTTTGTGAAAATCATACAATTCAAGCGGATGCTTATGCAACGACACATCAATTTCACTTCATATGATCAAGACACATGAAATGATGCACAATTTCACTTTCGGATGAACAGTGCCGGAACAGTAATCCGTGAACAGTAATTTTCGAAATTCAATTAATAATAAATTAAATTCAGAAATTAAAGAAAACATTGATTAAACACAATTAATCAATCAATTAAGCTAAGCAAGCTTAATTATCACATAATCCACAATTAAGCACAATTAAGCATAATCAAGCATAATTAAGCAAGATTAAGCTAATCTAATCTTAACCCTTAATCTAACCACCTATCTTAGGGCTAATGCACTTAATTAAACATCTTAATCAGCCCTTAGCACTAATTAACCCAACCCTAAGCAAGTTTAGGCACTAAATAGGGATTAGGGGCTAAACTCACCCATTAAGCGGGCCGGCGACACGGGCGCGGCGGCGGCGACGAACCTGACACCCGGGGACCTCTACCACAGCGATCCAAGGCGGTCCCTGGGCTGAGAACAACAGCAACAAACTCGAAATCCCTCTGCAACTCTGAAAAACTGACTGCACAGGAGGAAAGTTGCTGACCGGAGTTGAACGGGCTGCCCGGAGCTCCGGCGAGCGGCGGGCCAGCGATTGGCGGCACCTGGGGGTCGAGGGTGAACCACTTGTGGCTGGGATGGGCGGTGATTGGGTCGGAAAGGGAGGAAAATGGCCGAAACAGCAAAACAGAACAGCAGTAGGCGGTCAGAAAACGGTCAGGCCGGCGGTGGCTTTCGGCCGGAATACGGGTTGAACGGAAGCTCCTTCTGGTGATCGGCCGACGCTATTTGAACGGAATTTCTCTTATGAACACAACGGCGGGTGGCACGAGACGAGATTCCAACGGGAAGGCAATGAACAACTCAGATTTCAGTGAAAGGTCAAACTGGAAAACAGAAGAAAGGAAGGAAAACCATGGGAGAGAGGTGCTGCGATTTTAGAGAAGATGAAGAGGAGAGAGAGAGTGAAGTGAAGGCTGAAGGATAAGCCTTATCCAAGCCATCAAGGCTTGCCCCACTTGCCAAACAATGACCTCATCTTCTCTCTCTTCTTTTTTGACTTTTCTTCAAAATATCCAAGGGCATTTTGGTCATTTCCACCTTGCACATTTCCCAATCTGTCCTTGGGCTGAAAATGGAGGACGGGCCGAGGAAAAAGGCCGAAAAATGAATAGGAACGGGCTCGGGAATTTATTGGGCTCGAATTGGCTCAGGTTTAGACAATGGGCTAGGAAGGGTAAAGGGTCGGTTTGGCCCAACGGGCTCACTTGCTTGCCTCGGGCCTTCCATGGTGGCTGTCCCACCTTGGGCGTGAGGCCCACACTGTTCTTGCCCGGCCCACATCCTCATAGGCTCTGTTTCTCGGTCCAAAATCCCTTTCTCAAAACTTGGCTCGACCGACTCCGTCGACTGTCAAGGAAGCATCATCCAAAAGTCCACCTTGGACGTTCCCGAAAATTCGAAGTCCAATCTTGGATTCTCATGCCTTGTCAATTTCGCCCGAATGCCATTTTGGTACTACTCAGACTGACAGGCGGCTTCGAGGATTCGCGCGTAACCGACTCATGCCAATTCACGTTCAAGACTTCTCGACACATGGACGTCCTTGACTACATGAAATTGCGAAGGATCGATTCTTATTTCTAAGTGCACGATTATCAAGGATCGACATAGGGCCATTCGCGGGTTCGATAACAGTAGACGGAATCACTCGTCATCCCATTATTTCTATCCGCGAATCGACTTCTAGTCGTCCCTGAAATCGGCCTGCATGACTACAGGATCGTCCTTACGCAAGTCTCACGGTCGAGTCGTTTTCCCAGGTCAAGTTCTTTAGTCGCACGAGTTCTGTCCTCATTAGCCTTTCCCCTCAAGGTCAGTATCTCAAGAGTGATCAATTCCGAGTGAGATCAACTAACAATGCATTGGCGAAATTAACGTTCATTCCTCCTTCAAAGGGCTCGAATTTCAGGACGTCACACACATAATCTCGTGCAAGTTAAGGGCATTGGTGAAAGGAGGAAAAGAAAAGAACATAAATGGGTCTAGGTTAAAGAAAAATAGAAAAAAAAACCGAATATTAACGAATCTAAGTTAAATAAGAAAGGGAAAAAGAAAAAAGAATATGAAGTGAGTCCAAGTTAAAGAAAAAGCGTCAGGCCAGTGGTTGTAGCATCGCTTTGTTGGATGGCCAATTATTGGCACCCCTAATGAACAAGCTTAATTCCATAAAAAAAATCCCAACTTTATATTTGGTCTCAATTATATTTTAAATTTTCTTTTTGTTAATTAAATTACCAACTTTCATTTTAGTCCAAATTTACTTCCGTTAATCTTTTGTCCAAAAATCGACATCAAATTCTTCAATATTATCAACATTAGGATGTTTTCATTATTTAATATGAAGGCAAGGATATTGATGAATATATAGGTTCTAATAATAAACCTTTAACTGACCCCAATGTTGATAATATTGAAGAAACCAGTGATAGTTTTTGGACGCATGGACAAATTTGGGACTAGAATAAAGTTTGGTGAAATTTTTGAGACAAAAAAAAGAAGCTCGAGGCTAATTTGTAATTGAACCTAAAGTTGAGATTTTTTAGGAAATTAGACCCTTGTTAAAAAGGACATACAATTGTAGGCTTATTCTAATTGAGTTTTAAACGGATTAACTTTTTATACACAAATAATAATAATAAAAGCACTCCTTGCTAATTGACCGTTTTAATCTATCTATGACTAGATAAGACTCAGCTAATTGAATTAACATATTACCCCAATTAGTGCGATCTAGTTAGACATGTATAGGCACTCTATTACTCATTTGAACATATTTTCATAAGGGCTTGTATCTTAAACTTATCATGTTGTGCGACTCGTTTAATAAAAGTGTCATGTTGGATTTTTAAAGATATGATGCAATTAGTATTCAATTTGCTGTGACTATAAATAAGATTAAGTTGTCCACGTAATATTATACCTTTTGGTTTTTTTTTTGTTTAAATATACGATGGAGTTTTACACGACTTTAATGTCCATCTACGTCCATGTTTTAAAACACAAGCTTCGATCAACAAAATGATATGCAAATATCTTGTTTTCATGACAATGGTAGAACAGTAATATTATATAATCTAACGGAGGAAAAAGGAAAACCACGGTACAAGGCCAGATCTATAAATTCTTGTGATCTGTCCGGGAATTGGAGGCAGAGCAAGGCTAGTGCTCCGCACGTGGTTCTTCATCTTCCCAGGTCTCAGAGTCCCAAGCATTGCCCTGCCTCCCCAACACTGTCCGACCCACCTCCCAACCATCTGCCTTGCTTGTCGATTCCAACTTCAAGGCTCCCTCATAAAGTCCGCAAAGCACTATTCTCTCAATGCATGTAATCTCTCATGCTGGAAGTTGAGAGGATAGTTTAGTTGTAACCGAAATTTTATTAGAGAGAGAAGACAAAGATGACATTTAGCTTCATCTCGGATTTGTGGAACAAGTGGAACATCCGAGGTTTCGTCGTATTGAGCCTCTCGCTTCAAGTTTTTCTCATTCTATTTGCACCCTTGAGAAAGAAAATAGCGGACCACCGCATTATTTTCCTCTTGTGGTTGGCCTATTTGATGGCTGACTCGGTAGCTGCATTTACAGTTGGGCTCATCTCTCACAATCAAGGCAATTCAAACCCTCATGTAGTAGAAGTAGACGGAACCCTTCAAGCATTTTGGGCCTCATTTCTCTTGCTACATCTTGGCGGTTCAGACACAATCACTGCCTTCTCTCTCGAAGATAGTTCACTTTGGAAACGATACCTACTTAGTCTCATATTCCAAGTCGGTGCTGCCATCTACGTCTTTGTGCAGATATTTCCTAGGGACAAATCGCTAGTGATCCCAACGATCTTGGTGTTTCTTGCAGGGGTTATAAAAATTGCAGAGAGAACAATGGCACTTTATCTCTCGAGCCTCCCAAGCCTCAGGGAATCGATGCTCTTAGACAACAAGCAAAGAATGGGTGCAAACTCGTCGCAATTGCTTAAAGAACTCAACAATGTGGGGGATGGATATGAAAAAGAAAAAGAAGAAGCAAAGCTTGATGACAGCATCGTGGTGAAGCATGCTTACTTATTCTTTCAAATCTTCAAGATCTTCATCGCAAATATCATCTACACAAAACATCAACGTAAAATGAGCATGGATTATTTTAACAAAGTTTCTGCGATGGATGCGTTGAGGGTGATATCAGTTGAACTCAATTTCATATACGAGGAGCTCCACACAAAAGCAATGACAATACGTCACAAATGGAGCTACATTTTCCGCATCATAGCCTTCAGTAGCACTGTGGTGGCTTTGGGCTTGTTCAATCACTTGAAGAAGTATCAACTTCCCAAACTCGATGTGAAAATTACTCATATCCTTCTTTTTGGAGGGATAATCATTGATGTGATAGCTCTGTTCAAGCTCATTTTCTGTTCAAGCTCATTTTCTCTGATTGGACTGTTGCCAAAATCAAGTACACCACCACAGGGTCATCTAAACTAGATGCATTTCTTCGCAAGTTGGTATCTACCATGGATTACCTGAGTAAGCCCCAATACGCCATATGTGAAGTAGATCCTAATACTGATGTTACTTACAAGGTCTTGGATACACCATTAATATTTCGAAGGTGGTTAGAATCCATCTCTGCTTGCAACCTTTTTTCCGAGGCATTGATGCAGTGTCCAAGAAAGATATGTAAGTGCAATCAATCCTGGGGCATCGTCATTTTAAAAAGTATACGCAGTTTTCCATTCCGAGTGGTCGGCAAGATCATCTCTTGTTTCCTTCAAGCTGGTGAGATAATAGCCAGATGCTGTGGTAGAGGATCAATGATTGCAAATGCAAAGTATGTGTCCAAAAATCTCCTTATGAAGAAATTATGGATCTTTATCTTTAACGGTGTGAAACGGAAATCTAATGAGCCGGGTAACCCGGAAACATTGTCATGGCTAGTCAAGAGTAATAAGTTTTTCCCGGGTAGAATGCCAAGTGATTCCGACAATATTTTGGAGCACATCGGCAAGGCTAATATGCACAACTTTATTATAATGTGTCATATTGCTACTGAAATATGGTACAACAACGATAAACTCAAGGATAGAAATGATAAAAGAGAATTCAGCAAGATTCTTTCTGATTATATGTTGTATCTTTTACTTAATCAGGCTAATTTGATGTCTGATGTGGCGATGACGGGCATTGCCCAAATGGTATCGGCGGAGACGATGCGGGAGCTACGGCAGCGTATTGGTGATGGGACCAAGGATCTGAACGGGATATGCGAAAAATTGTACCACAGTGCAAGTGCCGAACCGGATCCTGCCAACCCTTCGAAATCCCCGCTCAACCAAGGGCTCCTTATGGCCCGCAAACTGGAATTTCATGAGGACAAGTGGAAGGCGTTGAGCGACACGTGGGTTGAGTTGTTGCTTTGTGCAGCAGTTAATATTATGGGAGATGCACATATACAGGTGCTGAGCAAAGGGGGAGAGCTGGTTACCTTCGTTTGGCTGTTGACGGCTCATCTCGGTTGCTTCTACAAACCTGAATGGGGCCTGTACCGTGAATATTGGGAAGAGAGGCCTGCCGACAACTTGACAGGCGGTGACGGAGATGCGAGGGTGGTCTAGGAGTTAGATGTTTCGTCCGCATCAATCGTCTTATTTACCCTCCTCGCAGCATTTCTACAAAGGTTTGTTTGAATAGAATTTACTAGTTTGTGTATCTTTGTGACTAATGTGGAGAGTCCATGGATTTTCATTCCTCATATTAAGCCTTCGCCTGTGTCTACTCCTGTTGATAGTAATTAATCAGTTCCTACTTATAATTATGTTTAAAAAGAAAAAAGAAAATCTAATAGGTTGTGCTTCTTAAGGTAAAATGATGTTATAGATTGTAAATTTAGTCAAGGGATGGTAATTTTCTCATAGATGGGGATGTAAATTCAGGAATATCGAGATTCTGTATTCATATTTTATGACACAAATTTGTATAATAATTCTCTGATCGTTGTGTAATTTAGACCAACTAAAATGTTATTGTTATTCTCGTAAGGAAGCCGACCAAATAGCTATTCTTTGGATAATTATGTAATTTTCACGTAACGACATATAAAATTTTAGGTGGTGTAATTTCACTCAATTAATTAAACAATCTAATTCAACTTTTTTAGGTTGTGAACGCAAAATGAGTTTATATATCCTAACGGACATGGCATCAGTTACTCCTACGAACCAGCCTCTATACATTGGTTGGGTAGTCCACCGAAAAATTAAATTAATTTTTTTCGATCCAACAACAATTCGAATCTATTTCTCAAAAATAAATTCAAATCACCATTTTTTCTCGCCTTTTTTTCATTTTGTACGCTTATAAAACACGTATCTCTTTGCTGCTTGATACGAAAGAAGCGACGCCTCAAAGATGCGAATAAACTGGGTAATTCCCAGAATATCCCCGCGAGTTTCTTCATCCAATTTTCCGAAAATGATAACTCCAAAATATAATAAAACTGAAGAAAAAAAACAAAATACAGAAAATTCCGCTCCTCCTATCCTCCACCGCCCCCGCTGTCACATCATCACAGTCGCCGCCGCCGCCGCTCCTCCTCGTCTCAACGCAGAAGTAATGGCGTCGGTGCCCTCCATGCTGATGTATTGCTCTCCCTCCTCTCTGACCCCAAACCCTTGACACTTCCCCGTCGGCCGAAAGCACCTCGCCGTGATCTGCGCCTCCACCTCCGACCCTGCCCCGCCTAACCACTCCTTCCCGGACGTCGCCTCCCCAGGCGATGGCGACGATCCACAACTTCAGGGACGATGCCTGGCGCCGCCGCCAGCCCCACACCTTCTCCACCAAGTACGTCCCCTTCGGCTGCGACTTCACAGCCTCCGATTCCTACTCGCTCGATGAGATCGTCTACCGCAGCCGCTCCAGTGGCCTGCTCGACATCCAGCACGACATGGACGCCCTCAAGAAGGTCGACGGTGCGTACTGGAGGAACCTCTTCGACTCGCGCGTTGGCTATGAGCCAGCCTCCATACATTGGTCGGGTAGTCCACCGTCTCCTCTCAGGGCCTCCTCCTTTCGAGCCAGGGGACTCGCATCGCCCTGATCCTCCACCACGACGGAGGACGGAGCATCCATTCGACGGCGAGTGCGATTCCCGTGGCCTCCACCGTTGCTCCGCCCATCGACGCCAGATTGGCAGTTCGGAAGCCGATTGGCTTGTGGCCCGGTACGTACGTCTCTCGCCCGTCACTAACGCCTTGTAGGAAGCGAGATCCAAGACATTCGAGGATTGGCCTCTTGAGAACCATTACGATTATAATATGAAAATTGGATAAATCGGATCACTTTAAGTGCCAACTCTAGCAAAAGCTGCCAGAAATCCGATATGACTTATTTTAATAATATAACTCATTTACATGGCTCGCCAGAAGCTGAGTTAGCAAAAACTCAGCCAAAGCGATATCGTTTTGGTATTGAAGTGGCATTTTAAAAATATAATATTAAAAAAAATTATATATATATTATTATAAAATTGATTAATTAAAAAAAAAGAGAGGAGAAAGTGGGAGAGTTAGGTGAGGGTTGTGCAGCCCTTGCTGTCGCCTCACCATCGCTGGAACGGGTCGGCGATGGTTAGCAAGGGTTGTTGGCCCTCGCTCAGTCGAGCCAAGGGTCACTGGCAAGTGGCTGTGGTCACCTAGCTGGGTGACTGGCGACCCTTGGCCTGGTTGGGCAAGGGCCAATGACCCTCATCGGATCTAGGGAAGCCTGGCTGGGTAAGGGTCGACGACCCTCGTCGGATATGGGGGAGGGTCGCGACCCTCGCCGCGAGTTAGCCAGGGTCATGACCATTGGCCAGGGCCTGGTGACCCCGACCGACCCTCGCCTCACCGTCACCAGCCCTTCCCGACAACGGCAAGGGCGGCGAGGGCTGCATAGCATTCACTCAATCCCTCTGCCTTCCTTTTTTTTTTTTAATAAAATTGGTTTTTTAAATTTTTTTCTAGTATGACTTTTTTTTGGCATGTGAATGATTTCTTTTTTTTTTTAATTGCCACGTGGATATTTGTTTTGAAAAAAATTGCTCCGTCAGCAAATAAAATCGCTGGAAAATGACACATGTGAAGTTTGGCCGAATTTTTTCGCCATTAACACTTAACTAATCATTTTTGCTCTGATTTTGGTACTTAAGTATACGTTTTCAAACTTTTGGCATTTAAGTGTCCCATGTGCTAAGTTTTGGCACTTCAAGGATCCGCACATCCTCAAAAAGCAGGACAACATTGCCACAAAAAAAAAAAAAAAGGAACTAACTTAATGGATGTCTAACCCATCAAACATGTATTAGCATTGCGAAGTCCAATTTTTTTATTACTTCTGAGAAAGTCTCACTGAACGATGAGATGAATTAAAGATTGAAAGATGCCATATAAAATGATGTTGAGAAATAAAAAGCTCCAGCCAAGTAAAGTCTCACAAGGACATGGGACTAAACATGTCACTGATTCAAATTGATGGATGGTGTCAGGAAAGTTGTGAACCTCTACATCTGCTGGTAATAAACTGGTGCTCTATTATGCTTGCAGAACATGCTTGGAAGCAATTGGCAAGTCAGCATCCTTCATAAGATAATCCATCAACGTTTCAGAATTAGACTGGTCAATAATTTGGGCTCAAAACTTGGCAGTTCATTGCTACTGGATCTAGTCACATTTATTTGCAATTTATTTGAGACAATTCTCTGTTGAACTTCTTATGCTTACCATATTTCTATCCTTGAATGATTGAAAATGGAAAAGGTTAGAATAGAGTGTTCTTGCAAACATTTGCAGGAATATTTTTTGTTGAAAACCTGCTTACCCAGCCTTCATTTGTATTTCTCCCTAATAACTTTCCAATAATCTACTATGTCCAATCTGTCCATTCTTACCAATTTCCTCTCAATATTGATTCAGTTACCTCTAATAATCAAATCCAACTCAAACTATGATGTTGATTCTATACTAATGACATCGTGTACAAGGCCACAAAAAGACCTAAAACGAGTTCTTTTAAACAAAACCTCAAGATTGTCAGTACTTTTGCAGTTGTTCACCTTGCTGATTTTGTCAGGACAAAGAGTGCGTTTGGTAACTATTCTGTTCCTAGGGATAATTTCTGCTCCGAAATGATTTTATTTTATTCTATTCCCTAGATTAGTTTCTGAGCAATTGAAAGCATTTAGTAATTTTCTAAAATTTTATTCTCGGAATAAAATACGTTTGATACCTCACTTAAAATTTCTAGCCAAACTCATTTTCTTTTAATTTTTAAATAATTTTATTACATTTTTCTCTTTTTTCTCTTTTTTCTTTTCATCTTCTTCTTCCTCTAGTCGCCGGAGTGCCGTCGGCTTGAGCCTCACCTGGCCATTGCCAAGTCAACATTGCCTAGCCAAGGCGAGGGAGGCCGACCTAGCAATGGCCTAGTAAGGGTCGGGCTGGTGACACTTCGGCAAGGTTGTCGGCTCTTATCTAACCAATCACCAGCCATAGTAGAGGCTGGCAACTGGCAAGAAGAAGAAGAGGAAAGAGAAGAGAAGAGAAGAGAAAAAAATTGAGCTTGGTTTTGAAATTGTTCCCGAGAATAAAGAAACAACTTTTTTCTTTATTCTTGATTTTGTTCCAAATCTACTCTTGTTCCTAGGAACAAAAAAGTTATCAAATGGATTTCTGTACTTTTTTTGTTCCTAGGAATAAAAGAATAGAATCGAGCACTATTTGGTTGATTACCAAACAGACCCTTAATATTATATAGTTCCATAAACAACTAGCAAAACACGTGCTTTTTCTTGGTTTAATTGGAATTCATGAGAACATTTATGTCTATAATAAGGTGATGCTCAATCGAGACTTCATGAACTTGTCAAGCTTTATTTAGCACTTTGTGACACTCTTCACACCATGTTTCCAACTATACATAGCTATAGACAATGAATCATTATGATAAATTCACTGCACGCCCTCATAGTTTTATGTGAAGCTCTCTACTGAAAGTTTTGTCTTACAATTTAAATATAAGTACAAAATTAAATTATCACCCTAGGGCCATAGGCAATTTTACAACAAACTTGGGCAAAGAATAGGCCAAGTGCCAAAACTTGGTATGGAGGGATACTTAAATGTCAAAATTTACGAAAGATACACTTAAATATCATTTTTAAAAAAAAAATTAGATCACTCTAGTGTCAACTTCAGCAACCCCTTCCGGAAATCTTATGTGATAATTGTTTAATAATTTCTAACACCTATATGACTCGTTGAAATTCCATATCAATTTACATTCACCCAAAACAATGCCGTTTTAGCCTAAGTTTAATTTTTAATATAAATATTAATAAAATAATATTAAAATGAAATTAAAAAAAAAAAAAAAGCAATGGCAGCACAGGCAGGAGGGGCTTCCCCGCCTATGGTCATCGCCCCATCACTAGTAGGGTGGCGGCAATGGACGGTGAGGGCCGGCAAGCCCTCACTAGACATCAGGAGAGGGCGACGACCCTCTCCTAGATCTAGGCGAGGGTCACCAACCCTCGCACAAGCACCGGCGGCCCTCACCTAGTGCTATTAGACCTCACCTCAAGTCTAGTGGTGTTGGGCAAATGCCACCAATGTTTGTGCGAGGGTCGGCGACCCTCACCCAAATTTGGGAGAGGGTCACCACCCTCTCCTAATGTCTAGCGAGGGCCTACTAGCCCTCACTATCCATCGCCACCACCCACCAGCAATGGGGCAGAGGTTATAGGTGGGAGAGCCCCTCCTGCCTGTGCTACTATTGCATGCTTCTTCTTCTTTTTAAATTCATTTTTAAGATTATTTAATTAATATTTATATAAAAATCTAATTAAGGCCAAAATAGCATCATTTTTGGCTAATTTAGTCACGTCAATGCCCAAAATGACGTCTTTTTGTGCTTATTTGCCCATTACCGCGCCCAAAATGACCCTGTTTTGACATCAATCCGTCGAAAAAGTGTCACGTCAGCATTTTAGTCGGATTTTTTCATCGTTGACACTTAACTGATCCTTTTTGCTTCAATTTTGGCACTTAAGTATGCATTTTCGAACTTTTGGCACGGAAGGGTCCCTTATTAAGTTTTGGCACTCTAGGGATCTGCATGTCAACAAACTTGTATTGCTAGTATTTTTTATACCATTGTAATTGTGTCCGAAAAGAAACTATAGTATTAGCCCTAATAGATTATTGTGATCTCTCCAAGAATCTAGCTTCAGTACTACGCTTGTTGTTTTATTTAAACGCCTGTGTTTTGCTAGGCCTCTAGTTGGCCCATAATAAGTTAGTGGTGGCTCCTAAAAAACACCAAATGTCGTAATTAACTTGAGAATAGCAAGTCGCGATCGAGAGCCTACCCTAAGAGCAAGTGCCAACTCGCAAAAGAATTGGCCATGCCCACTTGGCAATCCGTCAAACTTCTTCAAGTTCACCTTAGAAGGATTGTGACACCTACTTATCCTTCACAAGCAGACTTGTATGATTTCTTAAGTTGTATCTTGTTCATCAATAATATAAAGTGTCCTATTAGATGTGAAATCAACAAACATTTCACTAAACTACATATTGAAGTTTGATAGTTTGAAACTCAAGTAAATATATAAAGATTTGCATGTACAATGAAGATAGGAATGATTTGGTGATAAACCATGAACCAACACAAAGCAATCGGTATCATCCATGCACAAGATACCTTTCTTTTGCCATTTAATGCATGGGATGCTTGTAGATAAGCAAACAATAAGCAATAATCTTTAGCAGAAATTTTCAATTCTTTTGAATAAAAAATCTACACATAAAGGGGGAAAAGGATGAGAAAAAAAAAGAATAAGAATATTTTGCCCTGCATGGACAAAAGGCCAAAGGGTGATGAAAGAGAAGAAAAGAACATTTTGCCCTTTATATGGACAAAGCTTATTGGATAGATTTTATATTTCTATCAACTTAGTATTATCCCAGTTAAATTTGTTTAGGAAAAAAGAAAAGAAAGCAAGGAACCACTTCAGGTGGAAGAAATCAATAATCAAGAAATATAAAGAAGGATAAAGAGATTCCTAGATTGTGGATGGCCACATGCTTTTGATGGGAGATGCCTTCTTGGAGGATCTCACTTATATTAACTCCAATTAGCTTTGGCTTATACCAATCATCCCCATGAAAGGGCAACCTTTCTTTTTTCCATTTTTTTTTTGGCTAAATTAAACTTTTTGGTGGAATTTTGTCATTGGTTGAATCAAGGTCATGATTGAGTGATGAGACGTTGTCATTATCTTGCCAAGTACTTAATAATGTTCGAGTTTAACAAATAATAACCTGATGACGTTTTCCACTTTCAGGGGCACATATTGCATTGTAAACATTGAAATTTACCCACTAGTGGTTAAACAAACTCAAGCTAGATCTATCTTAAGCTCCAATTTATTTGTGGAATGGTTGGTTTATGATTCTTCCATGTTTTTAGATTTTTGAACAAATACAGTCTTTAGATAAACAAATAAGAAACCATCTCAATATGTAAATATATACATCTTGTTGTGATCTCATTAAATCACCCAAGGTTTGCAAAACAATCGATTCGATTAGTCACTTGAATTAAATGTTTTGTCCATCAACTTTAGGAAACTAACGTGACTCACAAATTCCCGCCAAAATTTTTTTAAAAGGAAAAAATCGTGACTCCTGAATCACATAATCTCGTGCAAGTTAAGAGCATTGGTGAAGGGGGCAAAAGAAAGAACATAAATGGGTCTAGGTTAAAGAAAAAGAAAATGAAGTGGGTCCAAGTTAAAGAAAAAGAGTCAGGCCCATGATTGTAGCATCACTTTGTTTTTCTTATCGTTATAGCATCACTTTGTTGGATGGCCAATTATTGACACCCCTAATTAACAAGCTTAATTCCATAAAAAAATCGCAACCTTATATTTGGTCCCAATTCTACTTTAAATGTTAGTTTTTGTTAATTAAATTACCAACTTTCATTTTAGTCCAAATTTACTTCCGTTAATCTTTTGTCCAAAAATCGATATTGATTTCTTCAATATTATCAACATTAGGATATTCTTGTTATTTAATATGAAGGTGAGGATGCGGATGAATACGTAGGTTCTGATAATAAACTTCTAACTAACCTTCGTTTCAGATCACCATGTCTTAGATACTCCTAGTAGATTTGTTGTAATTTCATCTGTCATCCTCACTGGTGTCAAAACGAATTCTACTTTACATCAACTATACCTCCTAAGGCCTTGAATGACGGATTGAGGGTTTGGAAGTCCCATTCATGGAAGAAGAGGCGTGGCATATCCTTGAACGTACGGATGCTGAGAGTTGTCAGACTTCATCCTAAATACACTTCTCCAGTGACTGAAGCGAACGGCGATGCTTACTCGCAGGTTAAATGAGAATTAGTGGGGACTGAAATTGATACTCAAAAAGCAAGACAACATTGCCAAAAAAAAAAAAAAAAAACAAAGGAACTAATTTAATGGATGTCTAACCCATCAAACATGTATCAGCATTGTGAAGTCCAATTTTTTTACTACTTCTTAGAAAGTCTCACTGAGCGATGTGATGAATTAAAGATTGGAATATGCCATATAAAATGATGTCGAGAAATAAGAGCTCCTGCCAAGTAAAGTCTCACAAGGACATGGGACTAAACATGTCACTGATTCAAATTGATGGATGGTGACAGGAAAGTTGTGAACTTCCACATCTGCTGGCAATAAACTGGTACTCTGTTCTGCTGGCAGAACAAGCTTGGAAGCAATTGGTAAGTCGGCATCCTTCATAAGATACATCAATGTTTCAGAATCAAACTGGTCGATAATCTGGGGTCGAAACTTGGGAGTTCATTGCTACTAGATCTAGTTGCATTTATTAGCAATTTATTTGAGACAATTCTCTGTTGAACTTCTTATGCTTACCCTATTTGTATCCTTGAATGATTGAAAATGGAAAAGGTTAGAATAGAGTGTTCTTGCAAACATTTGCAGGAATATTTTTTGTTGAAGTACAAATGAAATCCTACTTACCCAGCCTTCATTTGTATTTCTCCCTAATAACTTTTCAATAATCTACTCTATCCAGACTACCCATTCTTACCAATTTCCTCTCAAAATTTATTCAGTTACCTCTAATAATCAAAACCAAATCAAACTATGATGTTGATTCTATAACAATGAAATCGTGCGTGAAGCCACGAAAAGACCTAAAAGGAGTTATTGTAAACAAAACCTCAAGATTGTCAATACTTCCTGTAGTTGGTCACCTTGCTGATTTTGTTAGGACAAAGAATGCGTTTGGTAACTATTATGTTTCTAAGTACAATTTTTGTTCCGAAATGATTCTTTTTCTTATGTTCCCTATATGAGTGTTTGAGCATTTGAAAGTATTTAGTAACCGCACAAAATTTTATTCCTGGAATAAAAATACATTTGGTACCTCACTTAAAATTTCTAGCCAAAATCATTTTCTTTTAATTTTTAAATAATTTTATTACAATTTTCTCTTTTTTTTTCTTGTCTTCTTTTCATCTTCTCTTTCCTCTAGTTGCTAGAGTGTTGTCGGCCCGAACCTCACCTGGCCACCACCAAGTCAGCGTTGCCCAGCCAAGGTGAGTGACGCCGAACTGGCGGTGGCCTAGTAAGGGTCGGGCTGGTGACACTTCGGCAAAGTTGTCAACCCTCATCTGGCTAATCGCCGACCATGGCAGAGGCTGGTGACTAGCAAGAAGAAGAAGTGGAAAGAGAAGAGAAGAAAAGAGAAAAAAATTGGGCCTGGTTTTGAAATTATTTGTAGGAATAAAGAAGTAACTTTTTCTTTAATCTTGATTTTGCTCCAAATCTACCCTTGTTCCCAGGAATAAAAAAGTTATCAAATGAATTTCTATTCTTTTATTATTCCTAGGATCAAAAGAATAGAATTAGGCACAGTTTGGCTAGTTACCAAATAGATCCTTAATGTTACATAGTTCCATAAACAACTAGCAAAACACATGTTTTTTCTTGGTTTAATTGGCATTTGTGAGAACATTTACATCTATAATAAGATGATGCTTAATCAAGACTTCATGAACTTGTCAAGCTTTATTTAGCACTATGTGACACTCTTCACATCATGGTTCCTACTATACACAGCTATAGACAAGGAATCATTATGATAAATTCACTGCGTGGCCTCATCGATTTATGTGAAGCCCTCTACTGAAAGTTTTGTCTTACAAGTTAAATAAAAGTACAAAATTAAACTATCACCCTAGGTCCATAGGCAATTTTACAACAAACTTGGGCAAAAAAATAGCCCAAATGCCAAAACTTAGTATGGAGAGACATTTAAATGCCAAAAGTTATAAAAAATACACTTAAATGTCATTTTTTTAAAAAATTGGATTACTTCAGTACCAACTCCAGCAACCCCTTTCGGAAATCTTATGTGGCAATTTTTTAATAATTTCTAACACCTACGTGACTCGCTAAAATTCCATATTAGTTTACTTCACCCAAAACAATGCCATTGTGGCCTAAGTTTAATTTTTGTTATATAAATATTAATTAAATAATATTTCAAATGAAATTAAAAAAAAAAAAGGAAAAGAAAAGCAAGCAGTAGCAACACAAGCGAGAGGAGCTTCCCCGCTTGTGGCTATTGCCCATCACTAGTGGGGCAACCACAATGGACGATGAGGGTCGGCAAGCCCTCGCCAAACACTGGGAGAGGGCGGTGATCCTCTCCCAAATCTTGGTGAGGGTCCCCCGCCCTCACCTTGACCTAGACAAGGGTTGTCGGCCCTCACACAAGCACCGGGGCCCTTGCCCAGTGTTGCCAAACCTTGCCTCAGGTCTAGCAATGTTGGGTGAAGGCCACTAGCGCCTGCGTGAGGCCTAGTGACCCTCGCTCAAATCTAGGAGAGGGTTATTGCCCTCTCCTGATGTCTAGTGAGGGCCTACTGACATTCACTGTCCATTGCCATCATCCCACTAGCAATGGGGTAGTAGCCATAGGCAAGGGAGGCCCTCTCACCTATGCTGCTGCTACTTGTTTTTTTTTTTTTTTTTTAATTTCGTTTTTAAAATTATTTAATTAATGTTTATATAAAAATTTAATTTAGATCAAAATAGTATTATTTTGGGCTGATCTAGTCACGTTAGTGCCCAAAATGACGTTGTTTTAGGCTTATTTAGCCATTATAGCACCCAAAATGTCCCCATTTTGACCTTTACTCGTCGGAAAAGTGCATTATTAGCATTTTGGCTGGATTTTCTCACCATTAGCACTTAACTAAGCATTTTTGCTCTGATTTTGACACTTAAATATACTATTCTAAACTTTTGGCATTTAAGTATCCCGTGTTAAGTTTTAACACTCTAGAGATTCGCATGTCAACAAACTTGTATAGCTGGTATTTTTTATACCATTGTAATTGTGTCCGAACCCATGAGAATGAAGTGACTCGTGAAATGATAGATTCTAGTCTTTTACTAATGCATTTTGTCTAGCTAATCGAAAATTAGTGAATAGCAAAAACTCAACAATTCATGGTGTGTTTATGGATGAAACCTCTTGGCTGTTCTTTAGGCTATGAGTCAAATTACTATGGTTAAAAAATAAAGCTCGAGAACATTTCTCGGCTAAAATCAGTTACAAATGCCTATATTAATACAACATAAATCTTGTATTTGTCATGTTCTTTCCTGTTACCATACATCAGGTACTGTCTTGAAGGAACCATTAGGCTAGAGTTAGAACCATATCTCATGCTCTCCCCATAAGTCAAGTGGGGGAGACATGCTGTAGAGCGTTAAAGTCAATAGACGATGTGCGTGATATGAACCGGTCAAATTCACATTTTTGCATAAGCAACACTTCCATCTTTTCATAATTGTAAGAAGTCGATCTTTCCATTTATTTCTTCTGTTTCTTCGGATCTCATAATTGGTCTCTTTGATACATGCTCACAAAGTACTAAAGACTTATTGACCAATTATCCCCAATAAAGAAATTTGTCCAAATGTAAGAAGATGAACAGTATATATGCTTTAATATATTTACTGACAGCCTGTAGACAATTCCTTTTGTCATTATATTCTCCTCGGCTCTAAATTATTTTTTTTTCTTATATTTATAAACAGGTAATGTAATTCGCCAAGTAAAAACCTAGTTCCGTTCATTAAGATTACAGAAAAGTAGGGCCCTTTTTTCTTAACGTTTTGCCCAAGCTCTTGCGAGGGACGAAACATCAACGGATGTGTATCTCTTCACCTTTGTTACTTCTTGTTGGGGTATAATGGACAGAGTTTAAGCCTATTATGCTGGATCAGATTTCGCTAAGGGCATAAGTAATCAAAATGGAAGCCAACTAATTAATATGGCTGTTCATTTTCACCCTGAAAATTCCATATTGAAATTTGACGATGTGATCACCTTTTTACTTTTTATGTTTTTCACTTGAGACTGACCATCTTGAAAAATAGAATTAGCTGCTCAAAGAGAGTTAAAAGACTTGAAGAGAACGATATCTTCCATTGCCATACGTCCAAATTCCCTCTCATCAATAAGACAATCAACAACCCCCTCGCTGGGGACTTGTCTGGTCTCTTCTATCCCTTCGCGAAAATTGACTACAATATAACGAATCCCCATGAGCTGATCAGATTTAAAAATAAAAATAAACATAAAATGGGACCGTCTCTCTCTGTTTCCGAATTCTCTTTCATTGTTGCAGGAGCTAGAGGTTCGATTCAATTGCATGAAGAATATGTAAAAGAGTTAAAGAAAAGAGTCAGGTTAAGTAAGGATTGTAGCATCACTTTGTTGACGGTCAATTTTTGATACGAATCATTAACACGATGTTAAAAAGGCACGTGATTGTAGATGTATTTAAATCAAGTTTGAATAGATTAATCTTTCTATACACCAACAATAGCGTATTTGTTGCTAATTAACCTTTTTCAATTTGTTTATGACATGCTTAGATATGACTAGTTAGATGAGTTAACATTTAGCCTATGTCAATGTGATTTGGTTAAATACATTTGGGCATGTTACTGGTTTTAGCATAGTTTTGTGAGGGTTTATATCTTAAACATGTCATGTCGTACCACTCCTTCAATAGAAGTGTCTTGTTTGACATTCAAAGATATGAGATTATTGATAAATGAGTCAAATATGTATGAATGACACAGGTAAGTACATATCGAAATGTAAGCCCATAAGAGTCATGTAGGAAAATAATGTCGAATATGTAGAAGAGTCCGAAGTAAATGTTCATGCAGAAGAAATTCACATGCAGATGAAATAAATTTGAGAACCGAGAGGTGAAAGGCGACACAATGAGCAGGCCCAATGCAACCACAGTAACTTTCCCAAGATAAAAGGTTTGCTGGCTCAATGAGAAAACGTGGCTGCTGACTCTTCCGTAGGATGCCCTTTCGGTGGTGGGAAGTTTTGACCACCAAATCCAATTGTGCCACGGGCAAAATCCACAATCAAAGCTTTGGATCTTTCTTTTGGGAAACAATCATGAAATTAAAATTGCTGGTGAGACCAATTAGGAGTGATCGGTTCCCGGTCCGGTCCGGTTCCAAGGTGGAACCGGGAACCGGACCGGGAGGACCGGTTCCCAAATTCTAGGACCGTGGACCGGACCGGCCAATCCTGGAACCGGGAACCGGACCGACCGACCGGTCCGGTCCAATCCGGTCCGGTCCAATGAAACCGGAAATTTTCTTTTTCGGTAAAAAAATTGTTAATATTACAGTACATTCTCAAAGATAATCCACTTCGTTTATACACTGTTTTATTAATTTGTCCTTTTAATCTCTATATAATTGTATTTTCTCAAGACTCTAAAGAATTTTCTTCTTCCTTTTTTGAATTCTTGAGAAATTTTAAAATATTTATATTAAAAACTATTGGTCCGGTCTGGTTCGGTCCGGTCGGTCCGGTTCCCACCTTGGAACCGGGAACCAGACCGACTAGCTACCGGTTCCAAAAATGGGAACCGGGAACCGGACCGTCGGCTATGGGAACCACCCAAAACCGGCCGGTCCGGTCCGGTTTGGGCGGTTCCCGGATTGGGCGGTTCCCGTTGCACACCCCTAAGACCAATGCACATCGTTGATTAATGTGCACCCAACATGGGATCCACGTCATTCAACAGCTGGGATCGGGTATGCTTGTCTGCATCCGATTTATGCAAGTATTGCTTCCACGTGACTCACGAACTTTGACAAAAGAAATCAAAAGAAAAAAAAATAAAGCGACTTCTAAGTCATGGGCAAGTTAAGAACATTTCGTGGAGTCTATGTGAAATAAAAAAACAAAAAAGAGGAACATTACTTTGGGTCTAAGTTAAAAAAGAAAGGAAAAATGCCAAAAATATACTTTAACAGTCACCCAATGATCAAATACATCTATAGATGCCACTTTAAACTTTCAAATCAATTACCCTAGTTTCTCTATTCATGAAATGTCATTTTTTTGGCTAAATTAAACTTTCTGGTGGAATTCTGTCATTGGTTGAATCAAGGTCATATTTTTTTTTCAATCAAGGTCATGATTGAGTGATGAGACATTGTCATTATCTTGCCAAGTACATAATAATGTTCAAGTTTAACAAATAATAACCTAACAGCATTTTCCACTTTCGTGGGCACATGTTGCATTGTAAACATTGAAATTTACCCGGTAGTGGTTAAACAAACTCGAGCTAGATCTATCTTAAGCTCCAATTTATTTGTGGAATGGTTGGTTTACGATTCTTCCACATTTTTAGATTTTTGAACAAATACAATCTTTAGATAAACAAATAAGAAACTATCTCAATATGTAAATATACACATCTTGTTGTGATCTTGTTAAATCACCCAAGGTTTGGAAAACAATCGATTCAATTAGTCACTTGAATTAAATGTTTAAAGTCATCATTTCATTAATGAAATTTGCTAATGTGGACACCAATCTCACAAAGTTAATGTCGGATGGAGAAATTTTTTCAAGTAAGTTTCACACATGTAGTTATTCACTTGAACTGCCCAAAACAAATTGCACGCATACCATTTCTACATGCGCTACTGACTTTGGATGGGCATTTTTATTTTTCGTTCAGTTACTTTAAATAGAATTTTCATCCCCACAACCCTACCTACTAAGAGCGGTTTTAAACATGACTCCGTAAGAACTAAAAACATGGTGAGAAGAACAAAGAAAAAAGTGATATTGAAATCTCTGCTTTTAACAAGTATGGACAATTTACTTCGTCATTTCTGTTTTTTTTTAATGATCTCAAATGAAAGTTTGAGGAAGAAAATGACATTGCTTAATATTTTTGTATGTTTATTTTCTTAAGGCTCTCTCGCAATTTAAGAATTCTAAATGTTAAACATCAGAAATCTGCAAAAACATACTAGAATATCCTATACAATCTTCCAGCCTTTTCCGAAGCTTAAAACGCCTACTTGATTCCAAATTTTACAAGGAAATTGGTAAATGATTTTAAGGTACAATTGCATAAACTATTCATTTAATTTTTCAATAATTTTATATTGGAATAAAGAGCCTAGTTGTGCATCAACTTCAGGATAATAAACGTGACTCACAAATTCCCGCCAAAATTTTTTTAAAAGGAAAAAATCGTGACTCCCAAATCATATAATCTCGTGCAAGTTAAGAGCATTGGTGAAAGGGGCAAAAGTAAGAACTTAAATGGGTCTTGGTTAAAGAAAAAGGAAAATGAAAATGAAGTGGGTCCGAGTTAAAGAAAAAGAGTCAGGCCCATGATCGTAACACCACTTTGTTTTTTTTTTTATCGTTATAGCATCGCTTTGTTGGATGGCCAATTATTGACACCCCTAATTAACAAGCTTAATTCCATAAAATAATCGCAACCTTATATTTGGTCCCAATTCTACTTTAAATTTTCTTTTTTGTTAATTAAATTACCAACTTTCATTTTAGTCCAAATTTACTTCTGTTAGTCTTTTGTCCAAAAATCGATATTAATTTCTTCAATATTATCAACATTAGGATATTTTTGTTATTTAATATGAAGGCAAGGATGCTGATGAATACGTAGGTTTTTATAATAAATTTATAACTAACCTTGATGTTGATAATTTGGAAGAAACTAGTGATAGTTTTTGGATGCATGGACAAATTTGGGGCTAGAATAAATTTGGTGAATTTTTTTGAGACAAAATCTAAGGTAGATTTGTAATTGAACCAAACGTTGAGATTTTTTAGGAAATTAGACCCTTGTTAAGATGACATGATAAGGACATATGATTGTAAGCATATTCTCATTGAGTTTCAAACGGATGGAATTTTTATACACAAATACAAAACACACTATTTACTAATTGACCATTTTAATCTATCTATAATGGGATAAGGCTCAATTAGTGAAATGAGTTAACATATTACCCTGGTTAGTGCGATCTGGTCAGGGACATTTAGGCACTCTATTACTCATCTGAACATATTTTTATAAGGGCTTGTATCTTGAACTTATCATGTTGTGTTACTCGTTTAACAAAAGTGTCATGTTGGGTTTTTAAAGATATGATGCGATTAGTATTTGATTTGCTGTGACCATAAATAAGATTAAGTTGTCCCCATAATATTATACCTTTTGTTTTTTTCTTTTTTAAATATATGATGGAGTTTTACACGACTTTAAATGTCCATTTGCATTCATGTTTAAAAACTCAAGCTTCGATCAACAAAGAATGATATGCAAATATTTTGTTTTCAAGACGATGGTAGAATGGTAATATTATCTAATCTAACGGAGGAAAAAGGAAAACCACAGTACAAGGCCAGATCTATAAATTCTTGTGATCTGTCCGGGAATTGGAGGCAGAGCAAGGCTAGTGCTGTGCACGTGCTTCTTCATCCTCCCAGGTGTCAGAGTCCCAAGCATCGACCCTCCCTCCCCAACACTGTCTGATCCACTTCCCAACCATTTGCCTTGCTTGTCGATTCCTACTTCAAGGCTCCCTCATAAAGTCCGCAAAGCACTATTCTCTCGATGCATGTAATCTCTCATGCTGGAAGTTGAGAGGATAGTTTTGTTGTAACCGAAATTTTATTAGAGAGAGAAGACAAAGATGACATTTGGTTTCATCTCAGATTTGTGGAACAAGTGGAACATCCGAGGTTTTGTCGTATTGAGCCTCTCGCTTCAAGTATTTCTCATTCTATTTGCACCCTTTAGAAAGAAAACAGCGGACCACCGCATTATTTTCCTCTTGTGGTTGGCCTATTTGATGGCTGACTCGGTAGCTACATTTGCAGTTGGGCTCATCTCTCACAATCAAGGCAATTCAAACACTCATGTAGTAGAAGTAGACAGAGCCCTTCAAGCATTTTGGGCCTCATTTCTCTTGCTACATCTTGGCGGTCCAGACACAATCACTGCCTTCTCTCTCGAAGATAGTTCACTTTGGAAACGACACCTACTTAGTCTCATATTCCAAGTCAGTGCTGCCATCTACGTCTTTGTGCGGATATTTCCTAGGGACAAATCGCTAGTTATTCCAACGATCCTGGTGTTTCTTGCAGGGGTTATAAAAATTGCGGAGAGAACATTGGCACTTTATCTCTCGAGCCTCCCAAGCCTCAGGGAATCGATGCTCTCAGACAACGAGCAAAGAATGGGTGCAAACTCGTCGCAATTGCTTAAAGAACTCAACGTTGCAGGGGATAGATACAAAAGTTCTGATGAAGAAAAAGAAGAAGCAAAGCTTGATGAGAGCATTGTGGTGAAGCATGCTTACTCATTCTTTCAAATCTTCAAGATCTTCATTGCAAATCTCATCTACACAAAACAACAACGTGAAATGAGCATGGATTATTTTAACACAGTTTCTGCAATATATGCATTGAGGGTGATATCAGTCGAACTCAATTTCATTTACAAGGTGCTCCACACAAAAGCCTTAACAATACGTCACAAATGGAGCTACTTCTTTCGCATCATCGCCTTCACTAGCATTGTGGTGGCTTTGGGCCTATTCAATCACTTGAAGAAGTATCAACTCCCCGAACTCGATGTGAAAATTACTTAGATCCTTCTTTTCGAAGGGATAATCATTGATGGGATAGCTCTGTTCAAGCTCGTTTTCTCCGATTGGACTATTGCCAGAATGAAGGAAACCACCACAGGGTCATGTAAACTATATGCATTTCTCCACAAGTTGGTATCTACCACGGATTACTTGAGGAAGCCCCAATACGCCACATGTGAAGTAGAACCTAACACCAATGTTACTTACGAGGTCTTGGATACACCACTAATATTTCGAAGGTGGTCAGAATCCATCTCTGCTTGCAACCTTTTTTCCGAGGCATTGATGGAGAGTCCAAGAAAGATATGTAAGTGCAATCAACCCTGGGGCATCGTCATTTTAAATTATATTTGCAGTTTTCCATTCCGAATGGTCAGCAAGATCATCTCTTGTTTCCTTCAAGCTGGTGAGACAATAGCCAAATGCTGTGGTAGAGGATCAATGATTGCAAATGTGAAGTATGTGTCCAAAAACCTCCTTATGAAGAAATTATGGATCTTTATCTTTGACGGTGTGAAACGGAAATTTAATGAGTCGGGTAACCCGGAAACATTGTCATGGCTAGTCAAGAGTAATAAGTCTTTCCCGGGTAGAATGCCAAGCGATTCCGACAATATTTTGGAGCACATCGGCAAGGCTAATATACACAACTTTATTTTAATGTGTCATATTGCTACTGAAATATGGTACAACAAAGATAAATCCAAGGATAGAAATGATAAAAGAGAATTCAGCAAGATTCTTTCCGATTACATGTTGTATCTTTTACTTAATCAGGCTAATTTGATGTCTGACGTGGTGATGGTGGGCATTGCCCAAATGGTATCGGCGGAGACGATGCGGGAGCTACGGCAGAGTATTGGTGATGGGACCAAGGATCTGAACGGGATATGCGAAAAATTGTACCCCAGTGCAAGTGCCGAACCGAGTCCTGCCAACCCTTCGAAATCCCCGCTCAACGAAGGGCTCCTTATGGCCCGCAGACTGGAAGTTCATGAGGACAAGTGGAAATCGTTGAGCGACTCGTGGGTTGAGTTGTTGCTTTGTGCAGCAGTTAATATTAAGGGAGATGCACATGTACAGGTGCTGAGCAAAGGCGGAGAGCTGGTTACCTTTGTTTGGCTGTTGATGGCTCATCTCGGTTGCTTCTACAAACCTGAATGGGGCCTGTACCGCGAATATTGGGAAGAGAGGTCTGCCGACAACGAGACAGGCGATGACGGAGATGCGACTCTGGTCAATATCGAAGACTCTTAGATATTTCGTCCGCATCAATCGTCTTATTTACCCTCCTCGCAGCATTTCTACAAAGGTTCGTTTGAATAGAATTCACTAGTTTGTGTATCTTTGTGACTAATGTCTTCGCCTGTGTCTACTCCTGTTGATAGTAATTAATCGGTTCCTACTTATAATTATGTTTAAAAAGAAAAAAAGAAAATCTAATAGGTTGTGCTTCTTAAGGTAAAATGATGGTATAGATTGTAAATTTAGTCAAGCGATGGTAATTTTCTCATAGATGGGGATGTAAATTCAAGAATATCGAGATTCTGTATTCATATTTTATGACACAAATTTGTATAATCATTCTCTGATCGTCGTATAATTTAGACCAACTAAAACGTTATTGTTATTCTCATAAGGAAGCCAACCAAATAGCTATTCTTTGGATAATTAGGCAATTTTCACGTAACTACATATAAAATTTTAGGTGGTGTAATTTCACTCAATTAATTAAACAATCTAATTCAATTTTTTTTTTTTTTTGCTATGAGCGCAAAATGAGTTTGTATATCCTAACGGACATGGCATCTGTTATTCCTATGAACCAGCCTCTATACATTGGTTGGGTAGTCCACCGAAAAAATAAATAAATTTTTTTCGATCCAAAAACAATTCAAATCTATTTCTCAAAAATAAATTCAAATCACCATTTTTTCTCGCCTTTTTTTTTCATTTTGTACGCTCATAAAACACGTATCTCTTTGCTGCTTGATACGAAAGAAGCGACGCCTCAAAAATGCGAATAAACTGGGTAATTCCCAGAATATCCCCGCGAGTTTCATCATCCAATTTTCCGAAAATGATAAATCCAAAATATAATAAAACTGAAGAAAAAAAACAAAATACAGAAAATTCCACTCCTCCAATCCTCTACCGCCCCCGCTGTCACACCATCACAGTCGCCGCCGCCGCTCCTCCTCGTCTCAACGCAGAAGTAATGGCGTCAGTGCCCTCCATGCTGATGTACTACTCTCCCTCCTCTCTGACCCCAAACCCTTCACACTTCCCCGTCGGCCGAACGCACCTCGCCGTGATCTGCGCCACCTCCGACCCTGCCCCGCCCAACCACTCCCTCCCGGACGTCGCCTCCCCCGGCGATGGCGACGATCCACAACTTCAGGGACGAGGCCCACCGCCACTGCCAGGCCCGCACCTTCTCCGCCAAGTGCATCCCCTTCGGCTGCCACTTCACCGCCTACGATTCCTACTCGCTTGACGAGATCGTCTCCTGCAGCAACCTGGGCGGCCTGCTCGACGTCCAGCACGACATGGACGCCCTCAAGAAGGTCGACGGTGCGTACTGGAGGAACCTCTTCGACTCGCGCGTTGGCTATGAACCAGCCTCCATACAGTGGTCGGGTAGTCCACCGTCTCCTCTCAGGGCCTCCTCCTTTCGAGCCAGGGGACTCGCATCGCCCTGATCCTCCACCACGACGGAGGATGTAGCATCCGCTTCGATGGCGAGTGCGATTCCCATGGCCTCCACCGTTGCTCCACCCATCGACGCCAGATCGTCAGGTCGGAAGCCGATCAGCTTGTGGCCCGGTAGGTACGTCTCTCGCCCGTCACCAACGCGTTGTGGGAAGCGAGATCCAAGACATTCGAGGATTGGCCTCTTGAGAACCATTACGATCATAATATGAAGGATGTTGGCAATTTTCTCCGCTTCAAATGCTGTGTCCTCTATATGGAGCTTGACAATCCAGCTGAAACCCTGATGAATGTTGAAGTTGTGGTCCATTTGATGCAACCTGAGCTCAGATCAAGCGGGTCCGAGTGGCCCACGTATGTTACATTTTCTTTTAGCAAATTTTGATACCGTTACACTGATCAGAAGTCGAAGGATGCTGTCGTTAGGGGATAGATCTCTCTACTCCCCGCTTCTTTTGGGCCCAAGCTATCTACCATCCCTTAACATAATGATCATGCATAAGAAAATTCAAATAGAGAAACAAGAACGAACTGGTCACCTAGTTGGGGAATTCCGAAGCTAAATGGTGAACTGAACCTCTGTGAAGTTACCATATCTTTTGTCAGACTTGGTTTCAGATCACCATGTCTTAAATACTCCTAATAGATTTGTTGTAATTTCATCTATCATCCTCACTGGTGTCAAACGAATTCTACTTTACATCAACTATATCTCCTGAGGCCTTGAATGATGGATTGAGGATTCGGAAGTTCCATTCATGGAAGAAGAGGCGTGGCATGTCCTTGAACGTACGGATGCTGAGAGTTGTCAGACTTCATCCTGAATACACTTCTCCAATGACTGAAGCGAACGGCAATGATTACTCGCAGGTTGAATAAAATTTAGTGGGGATTGAAATTGATACTCAAAAAGCAGGACAACATTGCCAAAAAGAAAAGAAAAAAGGAACTAACTTAATGGATGTCTAACCCATCAAACATGTATCAGCATTGCGAAGTCCAATTTTTTTACTACTTCTGAGAAAGTCTCACTGAAAGATGAGATGAATTAAAGATTGTAAGATGCCATATAAAATGATGTTGAGAAATAAAGAGCTCCTTCCAAATAAAGTCTCACAAGGACATGGGACAAAACATGTCACTGATTCAAATTGATGGATGGTGACAGGAAAGTTGTGAACCTCTACATCTGCTGGTAACAAACTGGTACTCTGTTCTGCTTGCAGAACATGCTTGGAAGCAATTGGCAAGTCAGCATCCTTCATAAGATAATCCATCAACGTTTCAGAATTAGACTGGTCGATAATCTGGGGTCGAAACTTAGGAGTTCGTCGCTACTGGATCTAGTCACATTTATTAACAATTTATTTGAGACAATTCTCTGTTGAACTTCTTATGCCTACCATAATTCTATCCTTGAATGATTGAAAATGGAAAAGGTTAGAATAGAGTGTTCTTGCAAACATTTGTAGGAATATTTTTTGTTGAAAACCTACTCACCCAGCCTTCATTTGTATTTCTCCCTAATAACTTTCCAATAATCTACTATGTCCTATCTGCCTTACCAATTTCCTCTCAATATTATTCAGTTACCTCTAATAATCAAATCCAACTCAAACTATGATGTTGATTCTATACCAATGAGATCGTGCATGAGGCCACGAAAAAACCGAAAAAGAGTTCTTGTAAACAAAACCTCAAGATTGTCAATACTTCCTGCAATTGGTCACCTTGCTGATTTTGTCATGACAGAGTGTGCGTTTAGTAACCATTATGTTCTTGGCGACAATTTCTGCTCCAAAATGATTATTTTTTATTTTATTCTTTATATTAGTTTATGAGTTTGAAATCATTTGGTAATTTCCTAACATTTTATTCCCGAAATAAAAATGCACTTGGTACTTCACTTAAAATTTCTCGCCAAAATCATCTTCTTTTAATTTTTAAATAATTTTATTACATTTTTTTCTTTTCTTTTTTCTTTTTTTATTCTTGTTTTCTTTTCATCTTCTCCTTCCTCTAGTTGTCGAAGTGCTGTTGGCCTGAGCCTCACCTGGCCACTGCCAAGTCAACATTGCCCAGCCAAGGCAAGTGAGGCCAACCTAGCGATGGCCTAGTAAGGGTCGGGCTGGTGACACTTCGGCAAGGTTGTCGGCTCTTATCTGACTGATCGCCAATCATGGCAAAGGCTGGCGACTGGCAAGAAGAAGAAGAGAAAAGAGGAGAAGAAAAGAGAAAAAAATGAGCTTGGTTTTGAAATTGTTCCCTAGAATAGAGAAACAACTTTTTCTTTATTCTTGATTTTATTCCAAATCTACTCTTGTTCCTAGGAACAAAAAAGTTATCAAATGAATTTATGTTCTTTTTTTATTCCCAGAAATAAAAAAATAAAATCAGGCATTGTTTGGCCGGTTGTCAAATAGACCCCTAATGTTATATAGTTCCATAAACAACTAGCAAAACACATGATTTTTCTTGGTTTAATTGGCATTCATGAGAACATTTACGTCTGTAATAAGGTGATGCTTAATCGAGACTTCATGAACTTGTCAAGCTTTATTTAGCACTACGTGACACTTTTCACACCATGGTTCCAACTATACACAGCTATAGACAAGTAATCATTATGATAAATTTACTGCATGCTCTCATAGTTTTCCGTGAAGCTCTCTACTGAAAGTTTTGTCTTACAAGTTAAGTAGAAGTACGAAATTAAATTATCAGCCTAAGGCCATAGGCGATTTTACAACAAACTTAGGCAAAAGAATAGCATAAGTGTCAAAACTTGATAAGAAGGGATACTTGAATGTTAAAAGTTACGAAATGTACACTTATGTATCATTATTTTTTAAAATTGGATCACTCTAGTGCTAACTTCAGCAACCTCTTCCAAAAATCTTATGTTACAAATTTTTAATTACTTCTAACACCTATGTGACTCACTAAAATTCCATATCAATTTACCTTCACCTAAAACAATGTTGTTTTAGCCTAAGTTTAATTTTTAATATAAAATAAAATAATATTAAAAATGAAATTAAAAAAAAAAAAAACAAGCAACGATAACACAGGCGAGAGGGGCTCCTTTGCCTATGGCGACCACCTCATCATTAGTGGGGTGGCAGCAATGGACGGCGAGGGCTGACAAGCCCTCGCTAGACATTGGGAGAGGGCGGCGACCCTCTCCCAAATCTAGGGGAGGGTCCCCCGCCCTCACCCCGACATGGGTGAGGGTCACAGACCCTCGCGCAAGCGCCAGCAGCCCTCACCCAGTGCTGTCAAACCTCGCCTCAAGTCTAGTGGTGTTGGGCAAAGGCCACCAGTGCCTGTGCGAGGGCCGGCGACCCTCGCCCAGATTTGGGAGAGGGTCACCACCCTCTTCTGATGTCTAGCAAGGGCCTGCTAGCCCTCGTCGTCCATCGTCACCACCCATTGGCAATGGGGCAACGGTTATAGGCGAGAGACCTCCTACTTGTGCTACTACTACTTGCTTGTTTTTTTAAAAAAAATTTAAAGATTATTTAATTAATATTTATATAAAAATCTAATTAAGGCCGAGATAGCATCATTTTTGGCTGATCTAGCCATGTCAGCGCATAAAACGACGTCATTTTGGGTTTATTTGGCCATTTCAGGGCTCAAAACGACCACATTTTGACCTCAACTCGTTGGAAAAGTGTCAAGTCAGCATTTTAACTGGATTTTTTCGCCGTTGACACTTAACCAATCCTTTTTGTTCTGATTTTAGTACTTAAGTGTGCATTTTCGAACTTTTGGCAAGGAAGTGCCCCTGTCAAGTTTTGGCACTCTAAGGATCCACATATCAACAAACTTGTATAGCTAGTATTTTTTATACCATTGTAATTGTGTCCAAACCCATGAGAATAAAGTGGCTGGTGAAATGATAGATTCTAGTCTTTTACTAATGCATTTTGTCTAGCTAATCGAAAATTAGTGAATCGCAAAAACTCACCAATTCATGGTGTGTTTCTGGGTGAAACCTCTTGGCTGTTCTTTAGGTTACAAGTCAAATTACTATGGTCAGAAAAATAAAGCTCGAGAACATTTTTCTGCTAAAATCAGTTTCAAATGTCTATATTAATACAACATAAATATTGTATTTGCCATGTTCTTACCTGTTACCATACATCAAGTACCGTCTTGAAGGAACCATTAGGCTAGAGTTAAAACCATATCTCATGCTCTCCCCACAAGTCAAAGTGGGGGAGACATGCCTTAGAGCATTAAAGTCAATAGACGATGTGGGTGAGGTGAATCGGTCAAATTCACATTTTTGCATAAGCAACTCTTCCATCTTTTCATAATTGTAAGAAGTCGATCTTTCCATTTATTTATTCTGTTTCTTTGGATCTCATAATTGATCTCTTTGATACATGCTCACAAAATACTAAAGAATTAGTGGACAATTATCCCCAATAAAGAAATTTGTCCAATGTAAGAAGATGAGCAGTAGATATGCTTTAATATATTTACTAACACAGCCCGTAAACAGTTCCTTTTGTCATTATATTCTCCTTGGCTCTAAATTCTTTTTTCTTATATTTATAAATAAGTAATGTAATTGGCCAAGTAAAAACTTAGTTTCATTCATTATGAATACAGAAAAGTAAGGCCCTTTTTTTCTTAATGTTTTGCCCAAGCTCTTGCGAGGGACGAAACATCAACGGATGTGTATCTCTTCGCCTTTGTTACTTCTTGTTGGGGCATAATGGACAGAGTTCAAGCCTATTATGCTGGATCAGATTTCAGTAAGGGTATAAGTTATTAAAATGGAAGCCAACTAATTAATATGGTTGTTCATTTTCACTCTGAAAATCCCATATTGAAATTTGACGATGTGATCACCTTTTTACTTTTTATGTTTTTCAGTCGAGACTGACCATCTTGAAAAATAGAATTAGCTGCTCAAATAGAGTTAAAAGACTTGAAGAGAACGATATCTTCCATTGACATAGCTTCCAAATTCCCTCTCATCAATAAGACAATCAACAACCCCCTCACTGGGTGCTTGTCTGGTCTCTTCTATCCCTTCGCGAAAATTGACTACAAAATAACGAATCCCCATGAGCTGATCAGATTTAAAAATAAAAATAAACATAAAATGGGACCGTCTCTCTGTTTCTGAATTCTCTTTCATTGTTGCAGGAGCTAGAGGTTCGATTAAATTGCATGAAGAATATGTAAAAGAGTTAAAAGAAAAGAGTCAGGTTAAGTAAGGACTGTAGCATCACTTTGTTGACGGTCAATTTTTGATATGAATCATTAACACAATGTTAAAAAGGCACGTGATTGTAGATGTATTTAAATCGAGTTTGAATAGATTAATCTTTCTATACACAAACAATAGCGTGTTCGTTGCTAATTAACCTTTTTCAATTTGTTTATGACATGCTTAGATATGACTAGTTAGATGGGTTAACATTTAGCCTGTGTCAATGTGATTTGGTTAAATACATTTAGGCATGTTACTGGTTTAAGCATAGTTTTGTGAGGTTTTATACCCTAAACATATCATGTCGCACCATTCCTTCAATAGAAGTGTCTTGTTTGGCATTCAAAGATATGAGATTATTGATAAACGAGTCGAATATGTATGAATGACGCAGGTAAGCACATATCGAAATGTAAGCCCATAAGACACGTAGGGAAATAATGTCGAATATGTAGAAGAGTCCGAAGTAAATGTTCATGCAGAGGAAATTCACATCAGATGAAATAAATTTGAGAACCGAGAGATGAAAGGCGACACAATGGCAGGCCCAAAGCAACCACAGTAACTTTCCCGACATAAAAGGTGTGCTGGCTCAATGAGAAAACGTGGCTGCTGACTTTTCCGTAGGATGGCCCTTTCGGTGGTGGGAAGTTTTGACCGCCAAATCCGATAGTGCCACGGACAAAATCCACAATCAAAACTTTGGATCTTTCTTTTGGGAAAACAATCATGAAATTAAAAATTGCTGGTGAGACCAATGCACCTCAATCGTTTAGTAATGTGCACCCAACATGGGATCCACGTCATTCAACAGCTGGGATCGGGTATGCTTGTCCGCATCCGATTTATGCAAGTATTGCTTCCACGTGACTCACGAACTCTGACAAAAGAAAAAAAAAATAAAGCGACTTCTAAGTCATGGGCAAGTTAAGAACATTTCGTGGAGTCTTTGTGAAATAAAAAACAAAAAAGAGGAACATTACTTTGGGTCTAAGTTAAAGAAGAAAGGAAAAATATCAAAAATATACTTTAACATTCACCCAATGATCAAATACATCTTTAGATGCCACTTTACACTTTCAAATCAATTAGCCTAGTTTCTCTATTCATGAAAATGTCATTTTCCTTAATAATGCAAATATCCTGTTTTCATGACGACGGTAGAATGCTAATAATATCTAATTTATGGACGAGAAAAGAAACTATAGTATTAGGCCTAATAGATTATTGTGATCCCTCCAAGAATCTAGCTTCAGTACTAGGCTTGTTGTTTTATTTAAGCGCAAGGACAATAATCAGCATGCGCACCTTTATCATCCCAAGTCTCCTAGTCCGAGCATCGACCCTCCTCGACAACACCCACCTCCACCTCCAAATACGCCCTTTTTTATTATTAAACTCTTCACCACACTTGTAAGTTTCTACTTCGAGGCTTCCTCTCCTAATATTGTCTACAAAGAACTGTTTTCTTCATGCTCGTAAACTGTCTTGATGTATAGTTGAGAGGACAGTTTTGTTATAACCGTAATAATATTGAGAGGACTGATAAAATCCAATCAAGTAAAACTATGGTGTTCGGCTTCATTTTGGATTTGTGGAGCAAATGGAGCATTAGAGGGTTAGTTGTCATGAGTTTCACGCTTCAAGTTTTTCTCATTCTATTTGCTCCATTTACAAAGAAAATAGCAGGCCATGGCATCTTTTTCCTTGTATGGTTGGCCTATCTGATGGCTGATTGGGTAGCTCCATTCACGATTGGGCTTGTCTCTCACAAACAAGGCTGTTCGTCCGCTCATATAGTTGAAGTAGATGGAGCACTTCAGGCATTTTGGACCTCAATTCTACTGTTACATCTTGGTGGTCCGGACTCCATCACTGCCTTTGCTCTGGAGGACAGTTCACTTTGGGCACGACACCTACTCAGTCTCATCTTCCAACTCACTACCTCCATCTATGTCTTTGTGCAGATATTTACCAATGACTATTACAAGAGCAATTGGAAGAAAGGGAGAAAATGGTTTTTCTTGTATATATGCTTACAAATACATCGATGTATTTATAATGTAAGATTGGGAAAAATAAAAAAGGAAAATAAAATATATGCATCGCTATTTTCCTATTTACTGTACTAATTTGTGATTGACTAAATCAATTACAATCGGAATCGGTCTCGAGATCTTCGACCATATTTCCAACAATGACAAATCGTTGGCAACCCCAACGATGCTAGTATTTCTTGCTGCAATCATAAAAAATGCGGAGAGGATACTAGCACTTAATCTTTCAGGCTTTCAGAGGCTCAGGGAATCGATGATCTCACGGAAGGATTATGGGCTTTCAAATATCTCACATGAAGAGTGGGATGACGCACTCGATGTTCCAAGGGATAGATATTCTGGGGAAGAAGCAAGGCTTGCCGAGAGCATTGTGGTGAGGCATGCTTACGTCTTCTTTAAAATCTTTAAGGTCTTCCTTGGAGATCTCATCTTCACACGTGCACAACGTGAAATGAGCCGCAACTATTTTCACAAAATTTCTGCGATGGATGCATTAAGGGTGATATCAATTGAACTCCATTTCATTTATGAGGTACTCCACACAAAAGCTTTGGCAACACATTGTAAGTTGAGCTACATTTTCCGCTTTATAGCCTTCATTAGCCTTGTGGTGGCTTTTATCTTGTTCAATCACTTCAAGAAGCATCAACTCTTCAAATTTGATGTGAAAATTACTTATAGCCTTCTTTTCGGAGGAATTGCTCTTGATGCAATAGGTCTATTTAGGCTTGTTTTCTCTGATTGGACTGTTGCCAAAATCATGGGTAACAAAACAAGATCATCTAAACAATATTCATTTCTACACAAGTTGGTATTTGCCATGGTTGACCTAAGGAAGCCCCGCTTTGTGACATATAAACCAGAGCCAAACTCCAATGTTAGTTACGCAGTCATACACACACCAGTAATATTTCGAAGGTGGTCAGAATCTATCTCTGCTTGCAACCTTTTTTCCAAGAGTCCAAGAAAGATGTATGAGCACCATCAGCATTGGGGTATTATTGCTTTTTCTAAAATTTGCAGTTTTACACTTTATATGGCTAAGAAGATCATCTCTTGTTTTCTTCAAGTTGGTGAGACAATTGCCAGAGGCTGTAATTTTTTTTTTTTTTTTTGGTCGGAAATGTAGATATTTCATTAGTACTCCATAAAGGAAGGATTACATGATAGATTAAGATCGGAACATAAGATCAGCTCCAGAGGCTGTAATTTGAAGTATGGGAAATTGATGTCTGTGTCCAAGAATCCCTTTATTAAGAAGCTATGGATCTTTATATTTGAAGAGGTGAAACGTAGATCCGAAAACACAGATGATCCAATGGAGGTGAGGAACATATGAGGCTAGAGGTGATATGTTTCTCAAGAGCAGCCAGCAGATGGATGATTGTAGCAATCTTTTAGATTATATCATCGATTTTAATTATGATACTAGTATTATAATGTGGCACATTGCTACTGAAATGTGGTATAACACAGAGAAACAATTGATGAGCCCTAAAGCTCAAGATCGAAGGGAATTCAGCAAAATCCTCTCTGACTACATGATGTATCTTTTACATCAGACAAATGCAGTGTCCTCTGTGGCAGGCATTGCCCTAGAGAGATTAAAGGATACATGGGCCGACTTATGCTCAAAAGCTGATTTAAGCATAGATGTGGAGAGGCTATCCAGGGCATTGTTTAAGTGTCCTTCCTTTGATCCGAGATCAAAATCCGTCCTCCGCAAGGGGATAGATTTGGCCATACAAATGGAAGAGCTTGGGGAAATGAAGTGGGAGGTAATGAGCGGAGTGTGGGTCGAGATGTTGTTATTTGCAGCAAGTCATATTAAGGGAACGGCACGTGTACAGGTGCTAAGCAAAGGTGGAGAGCTTGTTACTTTTGTTTGGCTGTTGATGGCTCATTTGGGTTGTTTCTTTGATCCTGATTGGGGCTTGTACTATGAACCCCAAAATAAATGGTCCTGGGGTGAAGTGGCGTTGGACGTTTAAGCACTAAGGTCGGATCCTTAATAAGTTGTGATTTTTTATGATTGGTTATGTGTAATATATTATATATAAATTGTGATTGCTTGAAACAATGTCTCTAAAATATATCGGTGAATGATGTATGTTTTAAGGCTCTATAAAATTTATTAATTATCTTGTATATATTACATTTTATATATTACATCATTAGTACACATTCACAGTTTATTTTATAAGGTTTTCATAGTTAGGTCAAAACATCTTAATTTTAGGATGCATAGAGATTTATGATAATCCTTGCGTTTCATTAAAAAAATAAAAATAAAAATGTCATTTAGATTGGGTAGAGTAAAAGTTAATTGGTCTCATATCACGCATATCATGCAATGCACGTCATTTAGAATCATATTGTATAGATATTTCTTGTTATTAATTGCATTACATGCATCATCTCCATTGCATATAGTTTAATTTTCATGAGAAAATACCAAACAAATTAGATCGTGTTGTTAGGTTAAATTTTTATAAAAGTCAATTAGGTCATGTTAGACGTCCGATGGTTTAAATTTTTTACTAAAAAGAAAATACAAAAAATATTCTCACACATAGTTTAAGCAATAGGGTTGATTTATAAATGAGCTTATTCCATGTCATTAAAATCGCATATAGGTTACATTCAATTTAATTAACAGAGCATGCGTGTTATTTAGGGTCTCACGTTAGTTCATCAATGCATGCTATATTAGTCATAGCATTTGAATGAAATCATGTTCATATTAAACAAGAAAAACTCAAAAATAATTAATTGACATAGCATAATCATATTTAGAAATCCTATCTAAGGCGTGCATACATTACATGGTTTCTGGGTCTTTAATTCACGTCCCGCACAACATTTATAGGAAGCTTTGCTTAGGACATCAAGGTTTTTCTCTCAAGCAATTTATTTATCGCTTAAGTTATTGATTGTTAAATTTTTGCTTCACACTTGCATGATCACCATTGGATATTGGTGGTTCAAGATTAAAATTGGCTAAGGCTGCTTACTAAACATTTTCCAAATAAGGAGAAAAGGATACCAAAAGTGTGTTAGTTAATTCTAGTGTTATCGAATCCCCAAGTCCAGTAAGTCTTTGGTTCATGCAAGTAAAATATACTCATACACTTTACTTGAGTGTCTAATCAACCTTAATTGATGAGTGGCAATTCCAAAAGATAAAACAAATAACATAGTTAATTTGTATGTTAAATCGAGTACCATATTGTGGTCAGTAGGACTAGAGAAAGTTTGTGCTAAGCACTAGTAATCCACTTGCTTCCCTTGGTGGTTCACCTTCGATTTGGTCGCTATAGATATGTATCACAACCTCTCCTAATGGAGAACCACATTAGGTTTGGCTGATGGATTTTAATTTCACACTTAGCCTGTGCTCTCCCAAATTTGTACCAATTCGCAACTTAAGTTCAAGTCTTAACATACAAAATCAATTTATTTTCAAAGTTGCCACTAATTGGTTTTTGACTAGTCAATTAGAAACCCAAGTAAAGTATGTAAGAATATTATATTTTTACAAACTAGAGGTTAGATGGTTTTAGAGACTTGGTTATGATAGATTACTCTAACGCTCTTTCGATACATTTTTTCTTTTATTTCAAAAAAATATTTGCCAGTTATTTAGATTGATTTTAACCTTATTGGTTAACATGCCGAGGGTTGATTGTACATGTCCAATCAATAAAATTAATACTCAATAATCAAAGCAAGTAAATAAATTACTAGAATAGAGATTTACTCACTTCGAAGCAAAGCAATCTGCAACAAGCGGAGAAGAAACCAAAAATCGCCCACTAATCTACACAGAGAAAAGGCTCGTGAACAAATAAAATTGCTTGCAAATCCCTTCGTTCACCTCCAACTATAACCCCTCAAATACCGAAGCAGATAAGGACCCTCTGGTGCTCATCTCACCCCTTGTTTTAATTTATTTCTTGGAATAATGGATGGTGGTGATCTTTTATCAGAAGAAAATCAAAGAATGGGCAGTGATAATGATGAGGAGGAATCAGGGATTCATGTCCAATTATATAGATTTTCAACAGCTTTAATTATCTTTTTTTTTTTGGGTAGAATGTTAAAAAAAAGGTCACTTCAATTGCTATGCTCCTTTCTCTTTCTTTTTCTTTTCAATTTCTCTTTCTCTCAATAAATAACTTTCTTAATGCGATGTTGTCATATGTTGTGCAAGCTGGTTTGTCTAAGAGAATGAGAAATCTATTGATTTTTTTTAAACTATAAGTTATATGATTTATGAAAAATATTTCTTAAATTAAATATTTTTTAACTATAAGTTAAATGATTTATGAAAAACTATAAGCTAAATATTTCTTAAATTCCTACTTCGGAGTCACGGGACTCGCGTCGCCCCGATTCTCCACCGCGACAGACGACGGAGCCTCCGCTTCGACGGGCGAGAGCGATTCCGGTGGCCTCCGCCGCCGGATCGTCGATTCGGAAGCCGATCAGCTTGTGGCCCGGTACGTCCTTCTCTTGCCTGTCACCGACGCCTCGCGGGAAGCAAAGATCCGAGATATTCGAGGAGATCGGCGATGACGATGCGAGCGAGATTGCTGCGTCGCCGGAGAGTGACTTGGTTCTGAGGAGTCCGTCTGGGAGCAGGACGAGCGTTTTCTACGAGTTTTCGAGGGATTATGTGCGGGGAGATCAGCGTAGGAATCCTTGGAATGAGATCAGGATGGGGAACCTGGTGGAAGTTGTCGATGCTCTCGCTGGGACATAAGGTAAATAAACCGCGCTTTGACCAACTATTGGATGGTGATCCCTTTTTCTCTGGTTCTGAATGTGGTGCCATTTGTTTTCTGCGATGTTTCTGCAGCTCAAATTTATCGGTTTGAATGGTGGTTCAATGGTTGAAATGTGGCTTTAACCGAATTTCGAGCGTTTTTGTCCTTGCCTGTGGCTGATAACAACGCAATGCATATTATGTCATTGTAAGAAAGGCAGTTCCTTTGGGCTTTCTCTGCAGAAGATGAGTTGCATATGATGTCATCTACACTACTAGAGTTAGGTAATACAGTTAAGCAGTGCTTTTATAAATTCCTGATCTAAAACTGACAGATGCTGGTGTTTAGTATGTGGGTAATCAGTTATAGTACTCTGCTAGTCGGAGTTTGAGTGTCTAGTCTCTATCATTTGTATATGTGCGTATGTAAATTCTCGTCAATCTTTGTCCATATCAAGTTCTGCAACCAGAGGCGTAATTCCTATGTTATCCGGTCATTGGCCGTAATTCATATGGCATGGGAGTTCATCATTAGAATTGTGCATAATAGAACATCCCCATTGTATTCAGCCTTTTGCTTTTGGACCGGCATTGCTCCAGTGACAATGGCAACGCAAGGCCTCTATTATTAGTCACTGCTTCCGTAGACAGAATGGTTCTCAAGGGGACAATCCATATTGACACTGACTTGCAAATAGCATGAGCTGTTACATGGGTTGGGCACTCGTCAATGGTGATTCAACTAGAAGTAACTCAGTCCATGGAAGCTATCATATGAAATAGCAATTCCAATCAATGATGGTATGCCACTTCCTCCCCTCAAGTTGATGATTGCTTTATTGGCTTATAGGACGAGAACATACATTTCCATCTGCTGCCACTAAGCAGTTGCAGGAGTCACATTAGTCCTGATCCTGAACGATTGTGTCACTTTGATGGCTGTGCCTTGAATGTGCGTCTATTCTTTGCAAACCGTATTGACTTTTTGCATGTTTTCTTTACTCTGCTCATAAAAACTATGGAGAAGTTTGTTAATTTGCTAACCATTCGCTATTCTCTTATTACCAAAAATAAAAATAAATAAATCAAACCCATCGAAACTGGAGAAAAATTGCCAATCAACATCCTCTTGCCAAGAAATATTGGCAGCTTGTCAAGGTTTTTGACATTTTCAAGCCAAATACTCAGATATCAGATCTTCGTAAAGCTATCCTTTCTATGATATAGTTTTCTAACTGATCCATTATGCTGTTTACCTTAAACTGGTAATTTTCTGCAGATATCCGGCATTCCTCAGATTCAGTTACACTTACCGCCAATTTCACATTTTGTGGCTCGTGATTCTAGAATTAGGAGATCAGCTCCAATTAAACCCATCTCACCAGAGATAAAGAGAGAAAAATTACTTTGGCAAGAGGCAGAAAAGAGGAGTAAAATGACGAAAAAGAAGATAGAAAAACGTAACAGAGATACTAAGGTGGAGGACTTGTCCAGGCTTCAAGATTTATTTGCCAAAGGTTGTATCCTCTGTGATATGCCAGCTCTGGCTGACACAGATAGCATTCTGATAAGGGACGCTTGTTTTGAGAATTCATTAATATGCTAGCCACAGCAAAGGAATATTCACTGGAGGATATTTGGAGGATTTTAATGCAAAGGGCTTTTGAAATGGCCTTTTCAACCAGATATGCCTTTGCTGGTGTGGCACCCCGGTTCTTTGAAGCCGACCATGTTGAATTCTTGAGACCTGTAAATACTCATTCAGCGCAAGATGTATTTCTATGTCTAGGTGCTGCTGTCGCATTACTTAGCTGCTGAGTGTGTATCTGTGGCAATGATTACATGATGTATTTGGTGTTACAGCCTTCTATAAGCACGGATTGTCGTACTTGAGCCTCACTCTTGCAGCTTGATGTATGTGTGAAATTATGGATCGGTTAAATTGAAGATCATAATCTGACGGATATTATTTTTGGGATAAAGGCAGATGTTGGCAATTTTCTCTGCCTCAAATGCTGTGTCATGTATACAGAGCTTAACAGTCCAGCTGAACCCTTGATTAAATGTTGAAGTTGTGGCCCATGTGATGCAACCTGAGCTCAGGTCAAGCGAGGTACGAGTGGCCCATGAGTGTTACATTTTCTTTTAGCAAATTTTGATACCATCACTCTGATCAGAAGTCAAAGGATGCTGTGGTTAGGGGATATATCTCTTTACTCCCCCTTTCTTTTGGGCCCAAGCTATCTACCATCCCTTCACATAATGATCATGCATAAGAAAATTCAAATAGAGAAACAAGAATGAACTGGTCACCTAGTTGGGGATACTGAGGTCTGTCTTTAATCCTATCTAAATGGTGAACTGAACCTTTGTGAAGTTACCATATCTTTTGTCAGACTTGGTTTCAGATCACCATGTCTTAGAAACTCCTAATAAATTTGTTGTTATTTCATCATCTGTCATCCTAACTGGTGTCAAATGAACTCTACTTTACATTAATTGTAAAGGAGAAGAGGCATGGCATGTCCTTGAACGTATGGATGTTGAGACTTCAGTATGTCCTTGAACGTATGATGTTGAGACTTATGTATGTCCATGAAGTGAACGTCAATGCTTACACACAGGTTGAATGATGATCAGTGGGGGACAAAGATTGATACTTAAAAAGCATAAAGTGGACAACATAGCCTAGCAAAAGAGGAATTCGAGGACATCAGTCTAGTTAGGAACTTAACAGGTGCCTAACCCACCAAACATGTATCAGCATTGCAAAGTCCAACTATTACTCCTTCTGAGAAAGTCTCACTGCACGATGAGATGAACCAAAGATTAGAAGAGGCCAAGTAAATTGATGTGGAGAAGTAAGAGCTCCTGCCCATTCACAGGGACATGGGACTAAACATATCATTGATTCTAATTGATGGCTGGTCACAGGAAAGTTCTGAACTTCCACATCTGCTGGTAATAAACTTGTACTATGTTCAACGTTGATATGTGAGTGTTTTTGGCTTTGTGACAAGAGTTGTTGGCTTTGTCCTAACGCTAGGTCAAGGGACTAAACGCTTGCCATTGCATCAAGAATTAACAGAGTTCTTATGATAAGGCTTCTTTACGGTGGAATTTTTTTTTGAGAAATTTGCTTGAAAAACATGCTTGGAAGCATTTGTTAAGTTGGCATACTACATAAGATAATCCGTCAATGTTTCAAATTTAGGCTGGCCAATAATCTGGGCTTGGGAGTTTGTTGCTACGGGATCTAGTTGCATTTATTAGCAATTTATTTGAGACAAATCCCTGTTGAGCTGCTTATGCTTACCATATTTCTGTCCTTGAATTATTGAAATGGAAAAGGTTAGAACAGAGTATTCTCGTAAGCATTTGCCAGAAATTTTAGTTGAAACCCGGCTCACCCAGCCTTCATTTTTATTTCTCCCTTTAAGTTTCTAGTAACCTACCATGTCAATTTGCCCATTCTTTCCAATTTCCGCTTAAAATTTATTCAGTTACCTCTAATAATCAGATCCAACTCAAACTATGACGTTGGTTCTATACCAATGAGAACTTGCGTAAGGCCATGAAGAGACCTCAAAAGAGCTCTGGTGAGCAAAGCCTCAATAGTGTCATCACTTTTGGTCACCTTGTTGATTTTGTTGGTATAGTCTAGAAGGCAAAGCTTTTGTGTCGTGTTTGACACTCCAACATGTGTCCGACACGCTCTAACACGTTTCAACAAGTTTTGACACACGATTATTAAGTGTTGGAAAATCTGACACGTGATCAACTCTTCTAACACATGAGTCTGGAATTCCTACATACAATCAACAAGTGTCGGAAAATTTGACATGCAAGTTTAGAATTACGACACTCGATTTTGACATGCACAGGATCAATTTTAAAAATTTTCAATAAATGATGAGTCAAAATATAAATATGTAAAAAATATAAAAGTTATAAACACTATAAAGAGGAAAATAAGAAAAAATTAATTTTTTTCCTTATGACTCTCACTTCCCATTACGCATAATTCTCCCAAGCTTTTTCCTTTTCTCTTCTAATGTACGAATCCAAAATGTGGACTGCCTTTTTTTTCCTTCGAGTTTTATTGGAATGAAATGTAGTTGAATTTGTCAAATTAAAATAATGAATGGTATTAATTAATGATGGATTAATGTCTTTAATGAAAATTCATGCTATGTTTTTTTTTAAATTATTTATTTATTTGTAAATTTGAAACTAATTAATTTGATTGAAACAATCATGAAAATGATAATTTATTATGTATGTATAAAAATATATATTTAATATACAACGCGTCTCAATGTGTTAGAATTCTCTTATTTTTTAGAAATAACGTGTCGGCATGGCATGACATGTCATGTCGTGTCGTGTATCGCGCGTCGGTGTCGGTGCTTCTTCGAGGACAGTTATTGTTATGTAGTTTCCAGAAATAACTAGCAAAACACACAGTTTTCCTTGGTTTTAAGTGGCATTCATGAGAACATTTACGTATCTAATAATGATAAGAAGAGCTAAGAAATCTCTGCTTTTAATGGCTATGAAGAATGTATTTTATCGTTTCTTTTCTTTATCTGAAATGACCTCAAAAGAAGGTTTGACGGAGAAATTGACATTGCTTAATATTTTTTGCGAGTTTATTTTATAATGGCTCTCGCAATTCAAGAATATTTAATATTAAACATCCGAGATCTACAAAAACATACTAGAATGTCCTATACAAGTTTCCACGATTTTTCGAGCTTAAAACTCCTACTCGATTTCAAACTTTGCAAGGAAAACGGTAAATCTTTTTAAATACAATTGAATAAGCTATTAATTTAAGTATTCCAAAAGTTTATTTCTCTACCATCAGTAGAATAATTGAAAAATGGGAAGGAACTCACCAACAGACATCCAATCAATCAATATTAAATGGAGAGACGGGTATAGCACACCAACGTGATTCTCAAATTCTACCAAATTTATCAAGACAGAAAACGTGAATCACGATCCATGTGATTTCCCGTAAGTTCATAACATCGCGAGGGGACTAAAGAAAAAGGGCCAAAGGATGCAACATCGCTTTGTTCGACGGTCACTTCTTGACACAAATGGCCTTGGTTGGACGCGGACATGCCTTTATGGAGCGTCCCACCCCTCTAGTTTGGCTTTGGCTTGTATCATCCACGGGAGAAACATTTCCATTTCTTTGGCTAAAGCAAACATTTTGATAAATTGTTGTCATTGGTTGAATCATGTTCACAATTGAGTGAAAGGACATTGTCATTATACTTATCAAACGGGTGAGTCAAGTCAAGTCATAGAATGCTTAACCCAAATTGATTTATATAATTCATTTATGACCCATTTATTACAATACATATTTCTCTACCCCATATCCACGAACTCAAATTTCTCTGCCCATACCCAACTGGACTTACAAATTTAAAACCAAATCGAGGAAAATTTATTTATTTTTATTTTAAATTTTATTGTTAAAACACTTTCATGCAATACAAATCTAACTGATAATTTTTATAATTTTATTAAAAATTTGATTTTTTATATATAGTATTTATCTTTCTTTCTTTTTGTTATTTTTTTCCTTTTAATTTGGCAAGGATTGGTCGGTGACCGTTGCCGGATTTGTTGAGGAAAAATGGAGAAGAAAGAAAAGAAAAATTATAAATTATAAATTAAAAAATGAACTCAATTTACTTAAAACTTGTTTGGTAATCTATTTATGACCCATTTAAAACCAATTTAAGATCCATTAAGTTGTTATTTAACCCAATTTATGACCCATTTAAGGTTATTTTTAAAATTTAAGGCAATTCATTTATGACCCACACCATTAAATATAAGCTAAATAATGGGTTCTAGACACATTTTGCAACTTCTAATTGTCATTATCTTGGTCGAATCAAAGCCATGGCATTTAGCTTCGTTTCGGACCTATGGAATAAATGGAACATCCAAGACTTCGTTGCATACTCTCTTTGGGTCTTTCTAAAGCTTTGGCTCATGTCTTAATAGGAACCATGGTATTAGTAGGGTATATGTGTGGACTCAGAATTTCCCTTTTTAAGATAGACCTTCTCATGACGAATTTTTTAAGTGCTAAGATGAAACTTTCCAAGTAAGGATTTCAGTTGTTTAGTATTTAATAGTATTCTTTATCACATTTCTCACATTAACTTTATGTTAAACGACTCAAAAATGTCACATTTGCCAATTGACATGTGCATCATGAGTACAAAACCTCAAGGAGATGGAGATGGAGATGGAGATGAGCCGCCGCTACTGCCGCTGCAGCTGCCGCCTAGACAACCTTGAGAATCTCTACATGTTCAGAGTGCAGGGCTAAATATTCTCACTTGTTTAGGAAGAAAGAAGATTAAGCAGTCCAAGCATGTGAAAGCATGTGCGTTGACTCGATAATGTGGTCTTTGTCCTTTTGAGAAAGAGAAGGAATGGCAACTCTAGGAGCACGAATAATAACATTTCTAGCTAGAAAATAATTTTTTGGATTAGAAATAGATTTTTCTATTTCTATTCTTGGATGAGTTTCTAAGCAAAAAAAAACGCGTTTGATAACATCATAAAATTTCTATTCTCGAAATAAATATTCGTTTGATAACGCAAAAATTTCTCTTTCCCGAGTAATGGTGGCAAGGGGAGGGGGTAGCAGGCGGGTGGCCGGCGATTGGCGTCCGACAACAAGGGCCAACGTCCATGTGACTGGTGTCTGGCATTTGCCGCTAGATGGTGGCCAGCTTTGCTGCTGCAACTGAAAGCCAGGTAGTGGGCGGCGACTGGCGGCAAGAGACAATGATGGCGACCAGTGGTGGAAGGTGGCAACAAGTGGTGACTGGTGGCAAGTGGCAACTAGCGGCGGGTGGGGGGTGATGGTGACGAGCAAACAATGAGAAACTCTTTTAAGCGAGAAGTAAAAAAGAAAGAAACAATTTCTGATTTTAATTCCAAACATATTTCTATATTAGAAATTTGTTTCAGAAATAAAATAAAATAATTTTATTACGCAGATTTCTATTTCATAAATAAGTCTAAAATAGAAAAATAATTTATCATGTAAGTCTAAAATGATTATCATGTAATCTAGTTTTCTTATTTTGCCAGTTGCGTGACATCAACCTCTCGACGTCGTACAAGTATGATATGCTTAATGGTTTGCAATTATATGCAATTTGGTTGGACTACTGCCCGATGAGGTTAAGGCTTCAGCTCTGAATCACCGTAATAAAAAGGTACCCGTAGCAGATTTGGCAATACGATCTTTGTCCTTTGAGAAAGAGACAAGAGATCGCTTGTCTTTTTATTGTGTCAGCTGTATAAAAAAAAAAGGGTGTTGGATGATTGATTTCAGAGCATCTACAAAATGCTGAGTCGGCGCCTGTGAGGCGATGGATTTGCGTTAGATCCACATAATCAAAAGCATAGTCCATTGTCCAGGCAAGAAATTTCACAACCTCCGTGCATATTCTCCGGTAGATTTTAATGAATCAGCCTCCATCAAAACAACTTTAATTGTGAAAAACACAACCTAATAATTTGAAAAGCATGATTTAGCATGACGTATTAATAATTTTCACCATTGATTAAGAACATACCACCAATCTAATTATACACAGCTCGTCTAGATTGACGAGAAAAATGGAATGGAGATTATGTTAATAAAAATTAGAGATGATACCAAAATTTAAACCTTGAACTCTTAGCCAATGTTCAACTTTGCCTGCAAACTTTAATTTTGGTCAAATTGCTCCTAATGCTCCTTGATTCGAATCAATTTGTTATTTTATATGGCTGTCTAAGGAATGCATCATTTATAATATTCAATGGCTAGTCTGATCAAATAATATCAATCTATTCTTTAACTAAAATATATAATTTTATCAAATAATGTGGATTTTCCGATTATTCAACTCAATATACTATTATTAATGCATGCAAACCGCCCTATGCATGTGTATTAATTATAAGGAATTGTCTAAGACTCCTTTATAAAATGGTAGCACAATCCCAAGATTATTCCAAATGTGAAGGATAACATACTTATCCATTTATATACACTCTCGTATAACTTGTTAAACAATATGTTATTCATTAATAATATCCAATGTCTTGTTAGATGTGATATCACCAAACATTTCACTAAACTAGTCATGGGTATGAAGTTTGATAGGTTAAAATTCATGTAGTTACATATGAATGTGCTAGTAGAATTGAGATAAACTGATTTGATGATAAAAAAATCAACCTGACTCAAAGCAACAATCATTATCTGCTCATGAGATATTTTTCATATGTCATTTAATGTATGAGATGCCGTAAATAAGTAATAAGCAGTAGGCAATAATCTTTACCAGATTCCTTGCATGACAAATCTTCCATTCTTCTAAATAATAAATCTATACATAAAGAGGGGAAGAGGTGAGAAAAGGGAAGAAAAAGAATTTTTTGCCCTACATGGACAAAAGGACAAAGGATTAGGAAAGAGAAGCTCTTTATATGGACAAAACTAATTGTGCTCGTGCAGTCATAACTTTAAAAAGGAAAAGGAAAAGGATAAAGAGAGACTCCGGATTTAAAGAGAAACCATCGCCACTTGCTTTGAGGGCGTCAGACATGCTTTTTTGGCTTTGGCTTGTATCATCCACGGGAAAGGGAAAGTAAACTTAGTTTGTGCTCGTGCAGTCATAACTTTAAAAAGGAAAAGGAAAAGGAAAAGGATAAAGAGAGACTCCAGATTTTAAGAGAAACCGTCGCCACTTGCATTGTGGGCGTCAGACATGCTTTTTTGGCTTTGGCTTGTATCATCCATGGGAAAGGAATCATCTCAATATTCCTCTACTTATATATATATACACACACATTTTATTGTAACCCATTAGATCACTTAGTGTTTGTCGCGACCTCACCTCGGGTGCACCACCTAGGGTTTGGCTAATGGATTACTAAGCCTAAACTTAGTTCGGGCTCTCCCAAGCCCATACCAATTCGCGACTTAGGGTTTAAGTTTTTTTTAACATGCCAATGATTTTTACTTAGGAGTCGCCACTAATCTATTTTTGGTGAGTCGATTAGAAACCCAAGTAAAGTAGCGGGAGAGTTACTTTACTCCTACGAACCAGAAACTATGGGATCGGGGACTTGATTACGTTAGATTTCTCTAACGCCCTTTCGGTACATTTTCTCTTTTATTTAAAAAAATGTTTTGCAGGCGATTTCGATTGATTTTAATTTAATCCCTAACATGCAATGTGATCATGTGAGTGCGCAATCATTATTTAACACTCAATAAAGCAAAGCAATAAATAAATTGCAAGCACAGGGAAGAGATACTTACCTCGATGCAACGACAGCATCTGCAATGTTAGCTTAAAAAAATCACGTCAATGATCCTAGATATGATTTCTAATTAACATGCAATCATTCAATTTTTTTAAGGTTTTCACTTATTTAATGAGGCCTAAAAAAAACTAAGTGCAATGCATGCGATGACGTGCGAAAGTGTCTAACTATAATAACATGCAACGTGCAACCTAATATGCAAATTATATGTCACGTAACATTAATTATTTAATTTAATCTAAAGCTAGAAAATATTTAATGCAACTATCTTAGCATGTCACGCATTCGAATGACCCTAAACATGTAATGATTAGATGACACACGGAAGATGACCTAATTCTACATGAGCATGGCAATTTTTATGTTTTCTTTTTTATAATCAAAATTAAAACTAACCTATAGTTAAACATGCAAACTATTCTAAAAGAAAATATTCTAATAAGAACCACATCCAACTAAACTATATTTTTTTTTGGGTTTTCTTTTATAAGCAAAATCAATTTGGGCAAAGGCATCAATGAAAGCATGGCAACAAATCAGGCAAGATATTTTCCACATCCATTTAATTTTGGAAATAAATAAAATTAACGAATCGTATCTCGAGCATGAGATCGGATCGGCCAATTTTTCAAAAGAAATCGTGAATCGTATCTCGGGCATGAGATCGGATTGACGATTTTCTCATGCGATTGTGAGTCATATTTCGGGCATGAAATCGGACCGACAATTATAAGCACGTTGTGAAACAAGGAAAATTTCCTAGTTCACGAGGGGTCAGGAAATCTTTTGGATATGGCAATATTGATCAAGTATTTAACTATGATTGCAATTTGACGAACTAGGCAATAAAATATGAGAAAATTGTATGAATTAGGATTCTTACCTAGCTTTTGATATCGCATGAATAATGTTTCCAAATCGGGACTCGTTGGACAACAGGACCGGCAAGTTGTGGTGGTGCTCGGCCTAGACAACAATAGGGCTTAGGTCTCCGCGACGAGAGGTTCCAGAGCGGGTCACGTCAAGGACGTCGTGGGGGCCTGCGGAGGTGCAAGGATCGTCGGATCAACAACAGTGTGGGTGAAGTTCACTTGGACTCTTCCATGAAGCACTTGGATGGCTACAAGGACGTGGAGCTGATATGGAGGGAGCGTCCAAGGCTTGCCACCTGCTGCAGATTCACCAAAAGTCCTGCAAGGAGAAATCTACACGTGATAGAATCGTCAAGTGTCTCTAATCATGGGGTGTGTTACGCAAGATTTTGCGCAAATTTGTCAATGTAGCTCGTTGAACTTGATCGGCCCAAACTTCTTAACGCGAGCAGCACGGGGTGTTTCAGATTTGCCTCCGTAGTCTTCGAGAGAGACTCAAAGGCAACCAGTGAAGTCAGAAACGGCAATCAATCTCGACGGAAGGCACCAGGTTGCGGCCGAGAAGGAGGATGTTTGGCCACGACTCTCCTCTTTCCAAAGCACTCTTTTTTCTCTTGATGTCGCCGTCTTCTACGTGGGGAGACTACACTTTGCTCTCTCTCACGCTTTCTCTCCACCTTTTTTTATATTTTTCTGTGTAATTTTTTTGTGTCTTTCTTCAGTGTGTGTGGCCCCCTTTTTTTAGGTGAGAGGATTATGTTATTTAAGGAAAGATAATAAATTTGCACGTTGCCTATTTAACTCTTGTATCCTACATGCAATATTTTTCCGATATTTCATCCGACGCTTTCCTTGAATATTGAAAGAATAATGAGAATATTCTCCAGAACATTCTCATATTCCCGGGAATATTCTCATATTCCAACTCGTCACCCTTTAACGGGAATATTTCATCCGACAGCTTCCCTGAATATTGAATATTCTCAGGAACATTCTCATATTCCAACTCGTCACCTCTTAACGGGTCTAGCCAAATTCTCTTTCACCATGGGCTTAGTTCAACTTGTTAAATTAAAGTTTAGAACTATCAATTGAAGCCCATCTGCCACATGTCCAATGCAAATGCAATAATAAATACTCCTAAAACTATATGCTATGTAATTTAATCCTAATATTTTTTGTTTCGGGGTTAAAATTAATCCCTAAATTTTTGTGTATTAAATTATAAATGATCAATCAAAATTTAGGTGTCAACAGCTGCCCTCTTTGAAGGTGAGCTCGCAGAGGTTGCATTCAAAGATAAATTGAGACCTAAATTTTGACCATGTATATGCAATATAATGTTATTTTTTGTGGGAAAATGAATCCCATTTTAAAATGCAAATATGATATGATGCATGGAAAAGCTAATGCAAAGTATGAAAAGAAAAAAAAAGGAAAGGCGTACCTGTAGTTACTTACCAATTAATATGGTAGAGCATCTTGAGGTACGGGATGAATTTTTTATATTTTTTTTTTACTCCACAAGCATCTGGTTTTCATTTCAGATTTTTTGAAGAGTCTAATGTTTATTGAATTGCCTAGATCCAGACTGAGGCAACCGAATCAACAGACGCTCAATGTTAGGTGAGACGACCATTAGAACAAGATGTCTCGAAATACCTAGATCCAAACTAAGATATAACGAGAAAAATTAAAGAACATTCATATTCAGAATGAAATGTTCGATGAAAAGATTCGAGACATTTAGATCCATACTAAAATGTCAAGAATCGAGGAACTTAATCAATAAACACTCAATGTTAGGTGAGATGAATATTGAATTAAGACAACTTAACCAATAGATGCTCAATGTTAGGTGAGTCAAATATTGGATTAAGATAACTCGAAATACTTAGATCCAGACTAAAGTATAACAAGAAAAATCAAAGAACATTCATATCCAAAATGAAATGTTCGATGGAAAGATTCAGACATTTAGATCCAGACTAAAATGTCAAGAATTGGGAAACTTGACCAATAAACACTCAATGTTAGGTGAGATGAATATTGGATTAAGACAACTTCGCCAATAGATGCTCAATGTTAGGTGAGTCAAATATTGGATTAAAATGATTCGAAATACCTAGATCCAGACTAAGGTATAATGAGAAAAATCAAAGAACATTCATATCCAAAATGAAATGTTCAACAAAAATATTGTGTAACATTCAGATCCAAACTGAAATGTTAACTTATGGGAGGAGTTACCAAATTTTGCTTTGGATACTCAAAGGTATTAGATACTCACCTGGCGACATTTTTGACTCTTGGAGAAAATGTCTCTAAGGTGATGAGGAGATTTTCGGCTACAACAGCACACCAGGTGGATAAAGAGGAACTCTGGGCTACGGGAGCATGCCGGATTGATAAAGAGACTCCGGGCTATGGAGGCACGCCGTGTCGATTAAGAGGGACATCGGGCTATAAAAGCATGCCCTGTCGATGGAAAGGATTCTGGGCTACAGAAGCACGCCAGGTTGATGAGAAAACTCCAAGCTACAAAAGTAGGCCGTGCAAAGAGAAAGCAACTCTAGGTTACAGAAGAACACTAGGTTGATGAGCACGCCATTTCAATTATCAGGAACATCAAGCTACGGAAGCACACCATGTCGATTTCCTGTAGAAATAAAATTCAAGAATGTTTGGACAAATTTCGAGGCTTTAGAGAGCAACTCGAACGTCGAGCATTATTTGGTCTTCAAGAAAATATTATCTATCAGACACAATTAGAGCAAAATTGATATGCATTCATAAAAAAAGGTAGACAATTTGAGCTACTCTAAAATGCACATTTCAATCCAATCAAAGTTTATGCACAATGTTTGCACAACCAAATTGCCACTAGAGAGAATAATCTTGCAAAACAACTTTCACTCACTCTAATTCAGAATGGCTATTTTATGAGAATCACTTCATCTCACTATCATCATATCGACAAGGGTTTGAGTATTCTTGCAAGCGGTACAACCTTACCAATCTGAGAGATCTTTAATAAGGACCTTAATGTGGGATTGGTCAATGGCTTAACAACGGGACATTTTGAGTCAAGGCTATTGAAAGAAATAATATTCCACGATCATCTCCAGGTTTACAAGTCAAGAACCCTGCAAAATGAGATATAAATAATCTTGCTCGCACTTCTTCGAGCAATGCTTAAAACATGTGAACACTCACATTAATTCAAATGCCCTAATCTGAAGAGACTTTATAAGGGACGTAACGTAGGCTAGGTTCACGGGTTGAAAAATGAAGGAATTATCAAGCTCAAAATGTGTATAGATGGGTGAGAGTTGGTGATTGGGTTCAAAGAAATGAATTTGTAGACTCAAAAGGACTATACAATAGATATAAGTGTGTAAGATATAGAAAAAAAAATGCTCTTCGTCATCCTAAGGCACATTGATTATTGTTTGAGTTCATCTGCAATAACATACCCAAAGATTGATACAAGTGAGAGCAAGAGAATTTTTATCCATTTTTCTCACCATGTGATGCCAACTTACCTCCAGTTTGCCCCAATATGGGATGGTTCTTGACAGGGGTAATTTGAAAGAAATCTCTACAAGTGTATGAGACTCAAAGGGGTTAAGCAATGGATCACCTGCAGTGTTTGGGATGCAAAAATGAATTGCCCCTCATCATTTCGGTCATCATACATTTCACAAGAAAACTCTTTACCTTGTGGATATGGAAATTGCTGCACTTATCTCACAAGTGTATAAGTAAGGGACTGTGTATAGGACATGTTTTTGCCTTTCATCATCCTGACACATGTCTCACTTAGCATTCTTAAAAATTGGATGTCATTAATTGAATTGCACATCTCGACAAATCTCCACATGAAATTAGCAAGTAAAATCACCATGCAAATTCTCTTTCCAAAAGAGCTCAACAATTTTAAGCATGAAAAACTTTGTAACTTCGGAACAAACAATTCAAAAAATGTTTTCACAAGCATGAAAAACATGATATTGAGCATTCATTCAAGGAATTTCCCTATAAAGGGACTCCATCAGCAATCAATGTCCTTGGATTGCCCCTATCTAAAGGGAACGAACACATAAATTGATCAATTGAGAATGAAAATCGATCCTTGATTCGATAAATGTTCCATTCCTGCTTTTGCCTCAACATAATAGAATGTGCATGAATAGGACACTATGCAAGAGAATGCAAATTGACATCCATTTTGGCTTGGATTGAGATTTCATCTCAATTGGGTCACTATCAAAATCTGTCATTCCCCTGATCCATCACCTACAAGGAAAATAACAAACTGTCAATTCAAGAATTAATTATATTTAGGGATGAGATGTACCTCTTTCATCAAATATGGACGGTCCTCTTTTGACCTGCCCCTCACTTTCTCTAGGAGATGAGAAATGTAGGAGTGACTATGCTTTGGATTTTCGAGATAGATATCTCAAGTATCAACAAGAGATGCCCCACATTAACTCTTTGGAGTTGTGCTCTCAACCTAATTGAATAACAATCAAGTCAATGGGTCCATTACAACCTGTTGTGCCTTTTTCGGATGTTCTTTCCTTAGGCCAAGAAAATTATGCTCTGAGACATGAAGCAAGTGAGTTAGAAAAATAAACAGACCAATTGGAATGCATAATTTTGGAAATGGCTCCAAAAAAGTTTTCTTTTGATTTTTCTTTTGGGTGAGGAAACACAATGAAGGCCAGCCCTCAGAATTTTCCTTGGATTTTCCTTTTCTTTTATTGGTTGGATATCGTCACCGGGCTGGTTTGGTGTACCTCATTATGCCCTCAAAACAAAACTTGTAATTTTATTGATGTTCATCAATCCAATTACATTTATTGAAATGAAAAGTGTGATAATAAAATAAAATCCTAACAAGCAAATCCTAAAAAGCATGAAAAATTCCCACGCAGGGGAGGGTGCAATCGAACATGCCCCTAATAAAATAGGGAAGTCAAACTACTTAAAACCATGAATCACATGTGCTTAGTTTCTTCGCCTTCATGAGCCTTATGAGGCAGACCCTCCAGGTCAGATATTCTCCCTTCTAGATACGTCACCAATGTTTTCATGGCAGCATCAAATTCAGCTTCTTCACGAGAATGAGATGGTTCAAGAGTCCTTTTGGCTCTTTTCCTCGGGTCAAAATTCTCTACTGAAGATGATGCATCCATGTCATCGTGGCACTTTTGCTTCACGAGAGAACCTATAGTAGCACGTAGCTCGTCAACCTGACTTTCAAGGCTTGCAATTTGCTTGCTCATGTCATTAACAACACGGTTCAACACTTCATTTTGATCGGTCATTTTTGCCCGTGGCCATGTATGAACGATTGATGGTTGATGATCCAGAATCACCTAGTTTGAAAAAAAGAGAACACATAAGCATCGCATATGGAACGTACCGGTCCATGACAAAGGTCTAGCCACTTTTATTCATTAATGGAAGTATTTTACATGAAGTAAAAACTTGAAATGCCCTAAACAAATGAACTAGGAAGGTAAAGAACTCAACTAGACATTAAACTAAAAGAAAATAGACTCGAGACATTTCACTTGGCTTGATCAATATACAATTGGGAAACTTTTAGACGAAATCGCTTATTCTCCTCCGCAAGATGTGCCGCACGCCTTTTGGTCTCTTCAGCAACTCTTTTGAGGCGTCTATTCTCTGCATGGTTGGTGATCTTCTCGGGCACTTTCGGTATCTTCTGGTGTAGCTCTTTTGGGATCTTGTGCCGTTGAATATATTCGATAGAGGCATAGTACCTTCTTTCTCTGCCCTTCAACTCTTTCTCTGGCCATATGAGCTTCCATGGGTGGCACATATCCCACATCGATTTGATTGTAAGAACGAAACCCTCATGGTCTTGATTCTCGTCAGTGAAGTTAACTTGGAGCGGGTCTGTTTGCAAAGCTTGCGGAAGTTCTTGCACAACTTGATATTGACGAGTCACTCTAGTTGGGTAGTACTCCGTTGCTCCAGTAAATCCCAGTAAAGGGACAGGGCCAATACGTCCATATGTGAGCCTCGCCTTACGAACTTGGAACCATTTAGCATGCCATAGGAATACTTTGGAATCCGGTTTTTTCATGTAAGCTAGCCATTTAGAAAAATGATAATCCGGCGCACGTTTTTGTTTGTTCTCAAATCTCATAATAGGGTGATTAGAGTCGCAAACAACAAGTATGGTCATTAAACCACCAAACCCTTTTATGTGAGAAAGAAACCAAATTTATAAAAGCTCAGGAGAAGCATGCAAAACCTTGTCACCACCTTCTTTAAATCGAGTAAGGGAAAGAAAAGTTTCGGTCAAAGTAGTATTAACGAAATTCTTTCCTTCAAGGATTTGCCTAACTAGATTAGCAATCAAAGGATTAATAGCCTTCTTGCAGTGAGGGAAAACTATAAACCCAAAGAAAGCTAGTAGGAAGACCCTACGCATTGGAAAGGAGTTGCCATTTTCAAAATATTCATTTAAAAATGAAAGTGGGCATGAATTTCGATGACCTTTCAAAACTTTTCTTATTTTATCTTCTTTAATTCTCAGAAAATCAGACAAAGCCGTGATAGGATCTATTCCAATAGGTGGACTAGCTAATTCAGCTTCCAAATATTTTCCCATGGCAATACTATATTCTTCCAAGGTAGGAGTGAGCTCATGCTTACCACCAAAGATAAAAGTAGAAGTCTGAGGGCACCAACAATGAGCAAGAGCTTGAACAAGGCCACCATGAATATTAATGCGTAGTAGAGGAAGGAGCCGACTGATGTGTGACTCCACGAACTCACGGCTAGTTTGGTCTAACTTGCCCCACCATGTGTTAAGCTTTTCCTTGGGAGGGAGAATAATTCGAAGGTTTGGTATTCCCATTGTATATTGACCAAGACTCAAGACCAACCTAATGTCATGGACCGACAAAATAATAAATTACAAAAGGAGAGTTAAGAGAACTTACTTCACTGATAAAAAGGTAACAATCACATAGACATGCGCATGGTACGTGGCTCGATTTCTACTCTAGAAGGCTTAACAAAATGGAGCCACAAGGATGATCGGACTAGCCGCGGGCTTGCGGACTAAGTCGGGTCCTCATGACTCCAGCTTGGTCAAAGAGCCACCCGGGTCGTGGGCATACGAACCGAGGTGGGTACTCTTGACACCAAGAAAGAAATTTCGGGATTGAGATGGGCGACTCGTACCGCGGGCATGCGGTCGGAGTGGTATCCATCTCAATACCATCCTAATTAATCCTATGCGGCACAGGTCCGGCAGCAAGTTGTGTGTGCAAGAGTGTAGTGTAAATGCATAGGCATGCACAACAGTTTATATTCACAACAACACTTAAAAAATTCAAAACATTCATTCTCAACTCCAACCTACAAGACAAGGGATTAACATTCACTCCACCCCTTATAACTCCCATCTGCAAAAACATTTAACACCTCAAATGGTTAGGGACGTACCTAGTATCCTCGCTGCCAAACAATTTTTTTTAAAAAGAGAAAATTGGCCTAAGTCCACTAAGAGTTTAAACTCAAGTCCCCAGCGGAGTCGCCAAGCTGTCGCGACCTCACCTCGGGTGCACCACCTAGGGTTTGGCTAATGGATTACTAAGCCTAAACTTAGTTCGGGCTCTCCCAAGCCCATACCAATTCGCGACTTAGGGTTTAAGTTTTTTTTAACATGCCAATGATTTTTACTTAGGAGTCGCCACTAATCTATTTTTGGTAGGTCGATTAGAAACCCAAGTAAAGTAGCGGGAGAGTTACTTTACTCCTACGAACCAGAAACTATGGGATCGGGGACTTGATTACGTTAGATTTCTCTAACGCCCTTTCGGTACATTTTCTCTTTTATTTAAAAAAATGATTTGCAGGCGATTTCGATTGATTTTAATTTAATCCCTAACATGCAATGTGATCATGCGAGTGTGCAATCATTATTTAACACTCAATAAAGCAAAGCAATAAATAAATTGCAAGCACAGGGAAGAGATACTTACCTCGATGCAACGACAGCATCTGCAATGTTAGCTTAAAAAAATCACGTCAATGATCCTAGATATGATTTCTAATTAACATGCAATCATTCAATTTTTTTAAGGTTTTCACTTATTTAATGAGGCCTAAAAAAAACTAAGTGCAATGCATGCGATGACGTGCGAAAGTGTCTAACTATAATAACATGCAACATGCAACCTAATATGCAAATTATATGTCACGTAACATTAATTATTTAATTTAATCTAAAGCTAGAAAATATTTAATGCAACTATCCTAGCATGTCCCGCATTCGAATGACCCTAAACATGTAATGATTAGATGACACACGGAAGATGACCTAATTCTACATGAGCATGGCAATTTTTATGTTTTCTTTTTTATAATCAAAATTAAAACTAACCTATAGTTAAACATGCAAACTATTCTAAAAGAAAATATTCTAATAAGAACCACATCCAACTAAACTATATTTTTTTTGGGGTTTTCTTTTATAAGCAAAATCAATTTGGACAAAGGCATCAATGAAAGCATGGCAACAAATCAAGCAAGATATTTTCCACATCCATTTAATTTTGGAAACAAATAAAATTGACGAATCGTATCTCGAGCATGAGATCGAATCAGCCAATTTTTCAAAAGAAATCGTGAATCGTATCTCGGGCATGAAATCGGATTGACGATTTTTTCATGCGATTGTGAGTCATATTTCGGGCATGAAATCGGACCGACAATTATAAGCACGTTGTGAAACAAGGAAAATTTCCTAGTTCACGAGGGGTCAGGAAATCTTTTGGATATGTCAATATTGATCAAGTATTTAACTATGTTTGCAATTCGACAAACTAGGCAATAAAATATGAGAAAATTGTATGAATTAGGATTCTTACCTAGCTTTTGATATCGCATGAATAATGTTTCCAAATCGGGACTCGTCGGACAACAGGACCGGCAAGTTGTGGTGGTGCTCGGCCTAGACAACAATAGGGCTTAGGTCTCCGCGACGAGAGGTTCCAGAGCGGGTCACGTCAAGGACGTCGTGGGGGCCTGCGGAGGTGCAAGGATCGTCGGATCAACAACAGTGTGGGTGAAGTTCACTTGGACTCTTCCATGAAGCACTTGGATGGCTACAAGGACGTGGAGCTGATATGGAGGGAGCGTCCAAGGCTTGCCACCTGCTGCAGATTCACCAAAAGTCTTGCAAGGAGAAATCTACACGTGATAGAATCGTCAAGTGTCTCTAATCATGGGGTGTGTTACGCAAGATTTTGCGCAAATTTGTCAATGTAGCTCGTTGAACTTGATCGGCCCAAACTTCTTAACGCGAGCAGCACGGGGTGTTTCGGCCACGACTCTCCTCTTTCCAAAGCACTCTTTTTTCTCTTGATGTCACCGTCTTCTACGTGGGGAGACTACACTTTGCTCTCTCTCACGCTTTCTCTCCACCTTTTTTTATATTTTTCTGTGTAATTTTTTTGTGTCTTTCTTCGGCGTGTGTGGCCCCCTTTTTTTAGGTGAGAGGATTATGTTAGTTAAGGAAAGATAATAAATTTGCATGTTGCCTATTTAGCTCTTGTATCCCACGTGCAATATTTTTCCGATATTTCATCCGACGCTTTCCTTGAATATTGAAAGAATAATGAGAATATTCTCGGGAACATTCTCATATTCCCGGGAATATTCTCATATTCCAACTCGTCACCCTTTAACGGGAATATTTCATCCGACAGCTTCCCTGAATATTGAATATTCTCAAGAACATTCTCATATTCCAACTCGTCACCTCTTAACGGGTCTAGCCAAATTCTCTTTCACCATGGGCTTAGTTCAACTTGTTAAATTAAAGTTTAGAACTATCAATTGAAGCCCATCTGCCACATGTCCAATGCAAATGCAATAATAAATGCTCCTAAAACTATATGCTATGCAATTTAATCCTAATATTTTTTGTTTCGGGGTTAAAATTAATCCCTAAATTTTTGTGTATTAAATTATGAATGATCAATCAAAATTTAGGTGTCAACAGTGTTCAATGTTACACCACAATGAAATCTGCTGGTAGAACACTGATCTCATAATTAATCATGCTTCATGCATGTAGTCGTTCACTTGAACTGTAAAAAGAAACGCCATTTGTCTTAATATTTAAGTAAAAATTTATTCATTATTAAGAGAGGAGATGCCTCCAAATGCCCTCTACACTGCACACTTAAATTTCTACTTCAATGCTTCCATATAATCCCTCCAAAGCACTGTTTTCTTGATGCATGTAAGCATTCTTGAATGGATTGTCAAGAGGATAGTTGAAAGGATAGCTTTGTTGTAGCTGAGATTATATTAAAGAGGGCTGATAAAATCCAAACTAAACAAAAACGTGGCATTTTAACTTCATTTCGGTTTGACCAAAAAAAAAAAAACTCCATTTCGGACATGTGGAACAAATGGAACATTTGAGACTTTGTCACTGGAGCCTCTCGCTTCAAGTCTTTCTAAAGCTTTGGTGCCCAGACATTTATGCTTCGGTATATGTGGACTAAGAATTTACTTATTTAAGGTACTTCTTTTGGCGAGTTTTTTAAATGTTAAGATGAACTTTTCTAAGAAAGGATTTGAAATATTTAGTGTTGAAGAGTAATTTTCTTATCGAGGGTGACTTTAAAATAAGATTAAGTTGTCCCAAATTATATATGACACTTAATATTTTGGGAAAAAGTCACAAAAAGCCTTAAACTATACCCTCTATAACATATTTACTGTGGAATTTTATTGTTGTGACATTAAAAATCCTTAAACTATACTACTCATCGTAACACAATTATCATGAACTTTTTTGTGACATAAAAAACTCTAAATTTGTACTTATGTGACACATTTACCTTCTATCAAGGATTTGTTAGATGATTTGTCTACTAAAACATCGTTTTTATTTCATTGAAGTCATGTAAACGCCAAGTCAATACCATTCGCTTTCTTACATCCATGCAGGCAGATTTTTAATAGCTCTGATTGATAGAACTTTGACAAATGGTAAATGTGTTGCACCGGTAAAAGTATCATAGTGGGTATAATTTAAGATATTATGAATTTTCCTTACTTTTTTTTAGAAATAATGGAATTTTACATGACTTTAAATGTTCATTTGCATACAATTTAATAGTCAACCTTTAATCAACAATGTTTTCCTTTTATGACAATAGTAGAATGGTAAATCTGACAAAGGATCAAAGAAAACTACAATAAAAGGAAAAAAAAACTTTAGGTCCTTTTATTTGACGGAAAATGAATAATTTGAAATTTATTTTTTTTGAAAATAATAACTTGTATCACTCGCAAAAATGAATGGACGAAAAAGATATAAATTATTATTGATAATAAAAATATTTTTCATTAATTAATCATCTCAAGCAACACGAGTAATCATATATTCGTGCTTGCAAGGGGAGGGGAAGCTCCATTGGGACCTCTTCCTTTTCCTTGAGGATATAATGCAGTGCTGAGGTCGCATATCCTTCTCCAGATGATCTTCGGTGCGCCGTTGTGAAGACTAGAGACCTACAATCCCATTGTCGGACTAAGCTTAGAGGGAGAGAATAAAGTGAAATGGTGAATTTTATTTTAATATTTTATTAACAAATTTTTATTTATTTCATTAAGTTTTTAATTTTTTTCACTAAACTTGATTGTAAAAAGAGAGATGTCATTTACTGGATGAGAAACTTTTATCCCTCAAAAGTTATTTGCATTTTATGCTCGGACGAAAAATTTCTTTGACAAGTTGATTTTTTATTCTTAAAGTGATTCGAAGTAAAGAATTCAAAATAAAATAATTTGATAATCCGATTACGTCTTACCATGATGTAACCCACACAATTATAAATTTAGCCTATCAGATTGTCAACTTTAAGTCAGTTTGGGAGGATTTTATTTTGTTGATATGGAGTATAACATCCTTACCATTTATGGACACTCTCGTATAATTTGTTAAATAGCATCTAATTCTATCAAGTGTCTTGTTAGATTTGGTATTACCAAACATTTCACTAGACTAGTCGTGGATACTGAAGCTTGACATTTTAAAATAGAGGTAGCTAAAAATGGATGTGTTAGTAAAATTGAGACAAAACCGATTAGGCAATAAAACATTAACCTGACTCAAAGTAACAAGCATCGGTCACTCATGAACTTTTTATATGTTACTTTTTGCATCTGATGTTGTAAGTAAGCAATAAGTAATAATCTTTACCAGGTTCCGTGCATGACAAACCTTCCATTTTTCTAAATAACAAATCTATATATAAAGAGGTAAAGAGGTGAGAAAAAGGAAGAAAAAGAATAATTTGCCCTACATGGACAAAAGCAAAAGGATGAGGAAAGGGAAGCTCTTTACATAGACAAAACTTATTGGCCTTGTGCGAACATTACTTTAAGAAATGGGGAAAACATAATAAAGGAAAGATAAGGAGAGATCCCTAATTTAGAAAGAACCTGTCGCCCCTTGCTTTGGTGGGAGTAGACATGCTTTTTTTGGGCATGTATTATCCACAGAAAAGGAAAGTAAGCTTTTGGGTGGAATTTTGTTATTGGTCGAATCGACATCATGACTGAGTGAAAGCTTTTCACTGGAAGACATTATCATTATCTTGGGAAGTACATAATATTTGAGTGCGAGGACATTATCATCATTTCTGGCTGAGTGGCTCTATATTCGATGGTTATTTAGGCGAAACAATTGGTTGGATTAGTTACTTGAATTGAATGTTCAAATTCATACATTAATGAAATTTACTAATACGAATATAATCTCATAAAATTAATGTCGGAAAAAAATTTACAAGTAAGTTTCATATATGTAATTATTCACTCGATCTACATGTAGTACATATTTTGTATATATACTTTTTTTCTTCTGGTTCAATAGCTATAAACAAAATTCTCAACCATGTAATCTAAACTACAGTTTGCGATTACTTCCATGGAAACCTAAAATATGACAAGAAGAAGAAAGAAATCTCTACTTTTAATGGGTATGGAGAATTCACATCACCTTTTCATTTCTTTATCTAAAATGATCTCAAATGAAGGTTTGAGGAAGAAAATGACATTATTTAATATTTTTGCATGTTTAATTTCTTATGGCTCTTGCAACTTAAGAATCTTTAATATTAAACATCCGAGATCTACCCAAAACATACTAGAATGTCCTATAGAAGTATCCATCATTTTCTAAGCTTAAAACACCTACTTGATTTTGAATTTTGCGAGGAAAATGGTAAATCCTTTTGAGTACGATGAAATAAGTTTAATTTGTCTACTGGTGGTAGAACAAGCGACGAATGTAAAGGAACTAATCAATAGAAATCTAATCAATAAATTCTGAATGAACTGCTGAGAGTTGTTCATCAGCTATTGGACACCAGCGCGAACCACAAATTCCTGCCAACTTTTTTCTATAGAAATAGAAAAGGTGACTCACGAATCACTTAAGTTCGTGTTAAGTTAAGAACATCGCATTAAGACTGGGGAAAAAATGACAGAATTTGATTTTTTTTGCGAGTTTATTTTCCTATGGCACTGGCAATTTAAGATAATTTAATACAAGGCATTTGAAATCTGCCAGAGCATACTAGAATGTTCGACATGTCCAACACAACTTTTTTTTTGAAGCTTAAAACAACTACTTGATTTCAAATTTTTGCAAGGAAAATGGTAAATCCTTTTGAGTTCAATCATATAGGCTATTATATAGGCTATTAATATAATATTCTACAAGTTTATTTCTCTACTGTCAATAGAATAATATATACATGCGAAGGAATTCATCAATAAATGGCCGCGCATCAAGTATTGAACCCCAGTTGACTCCCAAAAATCTGCCAATGTCTTTTAGAACAGAGAACAGAAAACGTGAATCACGAACAACGTAATTTCGTGCAAGTTAAGAGCATCGTGTGAGAACCTTGAAAAGAAAGGGCAAAAGAAGAAAATGAGTGAGGCTTAATTATTGTAGCATCACTTTGTTGGACAGTCGCTTCTTGACACAAATTGCCTCGGTCGGACGCAGGCATGCCTTTATAAAGCATATGGTCCACGAGGGCTTGGATTTCCTTTTTCGAGGCAAACCGAAAAAGTAGTACCGGTGGCCGTAGGTGACTTGATAATATCGTCTGTGTCCTTTGAGAAAGAAACGTAATGGGATTGCTTGTTTTCTTCTTTTGTTATCTGTAAAAAAAATTTTGAAGAAACTAACTGATCTTTGACCATCTACAGAAATGCGCGTCAAATTCACTTAGGCTTCGAATATGTGTTGGAACCACGTAATTCAAAGCGTTGCCTCGAGTTCATGCAAGAAATTGTCCTCCGCTTGTGCATAATCTCTATTAGATTTCAATGAATCACCCCCCATCAAATCAATTTTAATGGTGAGAACACGGCATGTAAGCTCGCTTTGATGGATAGCTGAGAGATTAGTAAGCAACTCACTGATTTTGGGCACAACGGAAAGATTAAGAATTAATCAAGAGTCCTTACCAAAAATTAAATTTCCTTACCAAAAAAAAAAAAAAAAGAATTAATCAAGAGTCAAGATTGGTTGAATGGAGACGCACAGATCAGGCAGGGTGTGGATCGTGCAAGTAGTTGTGTGAACAGATTGGAAAAAGCAGAAATGTTTATACGTTTAGAGTGCAGGGTTAATTATACTTTGTTTCGGAAGAAAGGAGACAGAGTGGTCCAACCATGTGAAAGCTATGTGCATTGACATGATAATATGGTCTTTCCTTTGAGAAAGAGATGTGACGGCATCGCTTGTCTTTGTTTTGTCAACTATAAAAATAAATAAATAAATAATTGGTAAGATGATTGAATTTTATAGCATCTAAAACAATGCATGTAAAATCCAGTCACGCATTGATTTGGGTTAGATATACATAATCAAAAGGATTGTCCCGTGTCCAGGCACGAAGTTCTCATAATCTCCGTTAGATTTTAATAAATACACTCCATTAAAACAAATATTATGAAAAACACAACCTAATATTTCCAGAGGCTTAATTTGACCTACCGTCTTATTAACAGTTACCACCAATCTAAATACACACAATTCATCTATATTAATGAGAAAAATCTAATGGAGATTATGTGAATAAAAAGAAGAAACAATACTAAAACTCATAGTCAATGTTCAACTTCGTCCATTAACTTTAGTTTTGTCAAATTGATACTTATGCTCTTTGATTCAAATCAATTTGTTATTTTATATGGCTCTATAAGTAAGGAATGAATCCTTTATAATGTTAAATGAGTAATCTAATTAAATAATATCGATCCATTCTTCAGCAAAAATATATGAATTTATCAGATAATGTGTATTTTCTAATTATTTAGCTCAATATACTATTATTATTGCATGCAAACTGCCCAATGCATGTGTATTATTGTATACGACTCCTGTACAAAATGGTGAGCATAATCCTAAGATTGTTCTAAAGTGAGAAATACTGGGATCTAAACATGACTCATTCGTATCTTAACCAAATTTGTATATTTCGGCCAATTCATTAGGTATTATATGATTTTCTTAATTCTCAATATGAATGTTTGTCCTATGTTTTGCAGAACTATTGAACTCTTCAAGTAGGTTGATTCGCGTAATTACCTCCTTTAAATGTAAACCATAAATAATTCTAAATCTGATCTATCTCGTTGTCAACTTCAAGTTAGTTTGAAAGGATTTTTATTTTTCTGATGCAGAGTACATCCTACTTATCCTTTGCAGACACTCTCGTAGAGTCAGACACGCCTTTTGGGTGCGTCCCACTTCTGTCAACTCTAGTTTGGCTTTCGCTTAGATCATACACGTGAAAGGGACTAAAGCAAACTTTTCGGTGGTATTGAATTCTGTCATTGATGGAATCTATATCATAATTGAGTGAAAAGCCTTTCACTAAAAGGCATTGTCACATTATCTTGTGAAGTACATCATTATTGAGTGCAAGGAAATTATCATTATCTCTGGCTAAATGGCTGTTACTTTGCTGGTTATTTTCGCCAAACAGTTGGTTCGGTTAGTTACTTGAACTAAATGCTCAATGTCACGCATTTATGAAATCCGTTGATATAGGTACCAATCTCACAAAATTAATGTTAGATAGAGAAAATTTTACAAGTAACGAAAGGGACAGAAGCAAACTTTTCGGAGGTATTGAATTCTGTCATTGATGGAATCAACATCATAATCGAGTGAAAAGCCTTCCACTGAAAGGCATTGTCACATTATCTTGTGAAGTACATAATTATTGAGTGGAAGGACATTATCATTATCCCTGGCTGAATGGCTGGTACTTTGCTGGTTATTTTTGTCAAACAATTGGTTCGATTTGTCACTTGAACTAAATATTCAACGTCATGCGCTAACGAAATCCGCTGATGTGGATACCCATCTCATAAAATTAATGTTAGATAGAGAAAATCTATAAGTAAGTTTCATACATGTAGTTATTCACTTGATCTATATGCACTACTCACTTTGGATTACTATTTTCTTTCTTCAGTTACTAAAAAGAAAATTCTTGTAATTTAACCTACTAATAGTGATTTTAAAATTATTTCTATGGAAACCCGAACAAGAAGAACAAAGAAATCTTTGCTTTTTACGGGTATGGAGAATTTACTTCATCCCTTAATTTCTTATTCTAGAATGATCTCAAATGAAAGTTTGAGGAAGAAAATGACAAAAATCAATATTTTTTGCACATTTATTTTCTTATGGCTCTCACAATTCAATAATTTTTAATATAAAACACTTGAAATTTGCGAAAACATACTATAATATTTGATTTCAAATTTTGCACGAAACTGATAAAATCCTTTTGAGTACAATTAAATAAGCTATAAATTCAATTATTCAATACATTTATTTCTCTACAATCGGTAGAATAATTGACAAATGTGAAGGAACTCACCAATAGACATCCGATCAGTTAATTTTAAATGAAGAGATGAGAGCTATGCATTAAGTATAGCACACCAAAGTGACTCGCAAAAGCAGCCAAAACCTTTCAAGGCAGAAAATGTGAATCACGAACCATGTGATTTCGGGCAAGTTAAGAACATCCCGTGGGGACTGGGAAGAAAATGAGTCAGGATAAGGAAAGGATTATAGCTTCGCTTCATTGGACGGTCACAAATTGGTACAAATTTACCTTGGTTAGACACGGACATGCCTTCATGGAGGATAGGGTATGCCTGGACTGCGAATTTTCATTTTTCACGGCAGACCTACTCACGACAAGTATTTTTGTATGTTAAGATGAACTTTTTTAAGGAAGGATTTCAGATTTTAGTATTGAAAAGTAACTATTTCTGATTTGAGGTGACTTCAACTCAGATTAAGTTGTCTCAAATGATATATTGCTTTTAGTTTTTTCAAGAAAGTAAGATGGAATTTTACCCGACTTCAAATGTCCATCTGCATTAGATTTAAGAGTCAAGCTTTAATCAACAGAAAATGATATGCAAATACCTTGTTTTCATCAAGATGGTAGAATGGTAATATTATCTAACGGAGAAAAAAGGTAACTACAGTACAAGGCCAGATGTATAAGTATCTTGTGATCCCTCCCGGAATCTAACTACACAGCTCCCACCACTCACTGAAGCAGAGGCAGTGTAAGACCAGTGCTCTGCACGTCCTCCTTCGTCCTTTCATGTCCCAAAGCCAAAGCGCCGCTTTTCATTGTCGCGCTCCACACTAGCCTTGTAAATTTCATCTTCTAAGGCTTCCTTACAAAGTCTGCAGAGCACTGTTTTCTTGATACATGTAAGTTCTCTCGATGGATAGTTGAGACGATAGTTTTGTTTATAACCGAAATTACATTAGAGACGAGTGATAAAATTCAAACTAGCCGAAAACATGGAATTTAGCTTCATTTTGGTTATGTGGAATAAATGGAACATCCGAAGCTTTGTCATACTGAGTCTCTCACTTCAAATCTTTCTCATTCTATTTGCACCCTTTAGAAAGAAAACAGTGAGCCAGCCTATAGTTTTCCTCTTGTGGTTGGCCTATTTAATGGCTGACTGGATAGCTGCATTCGCGATAGGGCTCATCTCTCACAATCAAGGCATTTCATCGGCTCATGCGGCTAAAGTAGATGAAGCCCTTCAGGCATTTTGGGCCTCATTTCTCTTATTACATCTTGGCGGTCCAGACACCATCACTGCCTTCTCTCTAGAGGACAGTTCACTTTGGCGACGACACTTGCTTAGTATCATCTTCCAAGTTGCTGCTGCCATCTATGTCTTTTTGCAGATATTTCCCAATGACAAGCTGCTGGTGATCCCAACAATGCTCGCGTTTCTTGCTGGGGTCATAAAAAATGTGGAGAGGTTACTAGCACTTATTCTTTCAAGCCTCCCAAGGCTCAGGGAAAAAATGCTCAAGGAAATGTCCTCGCAGCACGACTTTTCTGATGGCGCATATGACGAGTTGATTAGAGAACTCGATGCTCTAGGGAATAGATATTCTAATGAAGAAGAAGCAAAGCTTACCGAGAGCATTGTGGTGAAGCATGCTTACTACTTCCATCGAATCTTTAAGTTCTTTCTCGGAGAAATCGTCTTCTCATGTAGAGAACGTGAAGACGCCCGTGAATATTTCCTCAAAATTTCTGCGGTGGATGCATTGAGGGTGATATCTGTCCAACTTCAATTTATTTACAAGGTGCTCCACACAAAAGTAGTGGCAATACATTCCAAGCGAAGCTACATTTTCCGCTTCATGGCCTTCACCAGTGTTGTGATGGCTTTCATCCTATTCAACCGCTTGAAGAAGCATCGGTTCCCTGAACTCGATGTGGAAATTACTTATATCCTTCTTTTCGGAGGGATTGCTCTTGATGTGATAGCTCTCTTCATGCTCGTTTTCTCCGATTGGATTGTTGCCGAAATCAAGCGGTACAATAGAGGACCAACTAAACTAGATTCATTCCCCCTCAAGTTGGTATCCACCGTGGTTGACCTAAGGAAGCCTCGATTCGCCACATGTGAAGCTAAGCCTAACACCAATGTTACCTACATAGCCTTAGATACGCCATTCATACTTCGAAGGTGGTCAGAATCCATCCTTGCTTGTAACCTTTTATCTGAGAGCTTGAAGGAATGTCCAAGAAAAATGTATTGGGGCTATCAGTGCTGGGGCATCATTGTTTTCTCTTATATTTGCAATTTTCCATTCCATGTGGCTGAGAAAATCATCTCTTGTTTCCATCAAGCTGGTGAGACAATCATCAAAGGCTGTGGTATGAGGGACACCAAATTGATGATTGCAAATACTAAGTACGTGTCCAAGAATCCCTTTATTAAGGAGCTATGGATCTTTATATTTAAGGAGGTGAAGCGTAAATCGGAGTCTGCTGGTGAGGAATTGATAGAGATGAAAAAGATATTTGAGGGTAGAGGTGATCTATTTCTCAAGAGTAGCCCAGAGGGGATCGATTGCAGCAATATTCTACAGTATGTCAGTGACGATACTTACGACTCCACTGTTTTAACATGGCATTTTGCTACTGAAATGTGGTACATTAGAGAGAAACAATCTATGAACCCCACAACCAGAAATGACCAAAGGGAATTCAGCAAGATTCTCTCTGACTATATGCTGTATCTTTTTCTTAATCAAGCAAATTTGGTGTCCGCCGTGGCAAATATTTCCCAAATCACATCCGCGAGCATGTTGAGAGAACTAGAACCCATAAAAAATACGACCAATGATGGGGAGGAGCTATGCGATAAATTGTACAAGGATCACTTGGGAGACTTGCCTCCGCTATCTCCGCTATCCTCGCTATCCCCGCTCGAAAAGGGGATCCAATTGGCCCTAAAGATGGAAAGCCTCAGGGAAATGAAGTGGAAGGTGATGAGCGGAGTGCGGGTTGAGATGTTGTTATATGCAGCGGGTCATACTAAAGTAGAGGCACATTTGCAGGTGCCGAGCAAAGGTGGAGAGCTTCTAACCTTTGTTTGGCTGTTGATGGTCCATTTTGGTTTTTTCAACTACATTTGTGATATACCAATGTGAATGCCAAGCCCCCTAAATCACAAGATTCCTCAGCGAATTTATGATACGGTACGACATTATGAATTCGATTAATTCATATTTTATTGTTGTTTACATGTTAAATGAAGAAAATTTTTGTAGAATTTTTTTTTTATGGAATTAATGTTTTGAAACTTATAGAACAATGCAAGGATAAATTACATTCCAAACTCCCTTTTGACAAAGTCGGGCCGCAGCCTAATATGGAGTAATTTCTCTAAATTCTTGGATCTCCCAAATTGTGCTGGTTGATGCTTTTTCATTGTTCATAAATCATGGTTTTCTGGATTTTGGGGGATGGTAAAGCCTTTGAATAAGCACTTAATTGTCCGAAGAATTATCCAAAGCCATGAAGATGATTATGCATAAGCAACTCTTCCATCTTTTCTATGTGTGTGAGAAGATTATCCTTAATTTATTTCTTTTGTATCTCCGGATATCATAATCTATTTCTTTGATTATAGCTGATGATAAATGCTCCCAACACAAGTCGTGTCAACTGTAAAGACGGTCACATGTTGTTAAATAGCTCAATCATGATTGAATTAATGATAGGAGCACTCGTGAACTAACGCAAACCTTTTTAGAAATGAGCTAATTTTGATAAATGTTGGTTGTGGTGTTTGGTAATTACCCTTGGGAGAGCTTTAAATGGATGCATTGCATTTTCACAAGCGTCGTACGCGTTTAATGTCCTTTTCTCATATTTGGCATTCTGGCTTTTTTCGGAATGCTGTGGTTTAAGAAAAATTTTATTTTCCTATCTCACCCTTGCCTACTCAACATAATTCCAAATACACCCCTTAAAAAAAAAAAAAAAACACTTTCATCCGTTTTGTTTTGTTTTCTTCCTCCCCTCTCCTCCTCATCCCCCCCGTCCGCGCTCGCTTCTCTTCCCCTAGCCCATCGCTCGCACTGGGTTGTCTCCAGCTGCCTAGGGTTTAACTGAATATCTCTAGAAACCTCCTCGGTACTCCCTCTGTCACTCTCGGTGCTTGATAATTGCTTGCTTAGCGTAGAATCGTCCATAATCTCTCCTCGGAGGTGGCCGTATAAATTTCCACAAAAAGTGAAAGATCGGCCCCAGAATTTCACGCCCAATTTGACTCCGACCGTCGTTCCGTGTAAAAATCCCCTCCTCCGACGAGTTCTTTCCCCTGTCATCGATGTTGGTTCCTCTGTTCGTGTTGGTCGTGATTCCGGGTTCGTAAGTTGTTGCTGTCTGTAGATCGGTCTGTTTTCTATTTTAGTGGACTTTAGTTTGTTGTCAGTCCCGAAAGTTTGTATTTTGTTATTAGGTGATCTGAATTTGGAGTTTTGACTTAGATTAGCGAGGCTTGGGGGGCATGTAGGACTTTGTGTTTAGATGATTGAATTGAGTCAAGTGATTTTTGCTGCGGTTGGTTCCTGGCGAAATGCCGATAAATGCTTGTCTAGCGTAGAAATACGTTTAATTGCCCTCTATTTGCTGGAAAAAGAGAGGATTTTAGAAGGGGAAGCTGAACTGTTAGGCCATATCTCTTAAATTTCTCCATTACTCTCTGAAATGATGATGATGATATGTCCTTTGATTGCTTCGTTTCTGGAGATTTTGCGCATTGGGATCTGGAACTTAGTTGACTAGTGTTCCAATTGTACTGCTTTTTAAGTGAAATGTTTTGGGTTTCAAGATCATTGATGCACTGTGAAAATACCACAAGAAGGAAGCCTTTTTAGGTATGATACTGGGAGATTATTGTGGAAAAGAAATTGATTATAGTTTGATTTATTTTCCTGCCTATCATTTGTGGTGGCTCCATGGGTAATTCTAGTTTCATTTGCAATTTTGTTTGTATGATCGATTGACTAAACTAGATCTGTCATGTGATTGCATTTCGTTTGTGTTAGATAACCAATTGCAAAAGTATATTGGAGCCCCAAAGATGTATAAACTTTTTGAAACTTGTGATTGTGTGTTGTTTTTTGGGTAACATATGAATTTCAAGAGGAAATAGAGGCAAAAAGAAAGGATTTTGACGCATCACTTACTGTAGATCCAGAAACACAACTTGAAGTCTCTGTTAAATATAGGGACTAGCTTGTGTGCTTCTGCTTGTACAATCAGTAGTTGTATCTCTGTTGTTATGTTTAATGAAAGATGAGATGTTTCCTTGATCGAATGCTTTAGTGAAGCTTTTTTAAATAGTTTTGGGAATTGTTCTTTGAGCGTATTCCGAATTCTGAAGCTGGTTTCTTGATCTCTTTTTTTTTCTTTTTCTTTTTTTAAATAACAGTTGTGCAAATGGATGCCAAATCTCTGTAGAAGAACCTGAGCACGCTAAAGTCACCCAAGGACAGATCACCCAAATCACCAGTGATGGGGTCTCTGAAGATCTGCAAGAAATTTGTTCAGAATGTGAGTGTTAAGTCGCCCCTTGATGCATTCATTTGCCTCGCTGAAAGTGTGATGATCGACTGAAGTAGTGAAGTCTATTTGGTCTCTAGTCTTTAGCCTTTGTTACATAACAAGGTTTCAAGTGCTTGTAGCTTCCGATTCCTGTAATGCTTTTGATTTTTGTACTTTTATCAAGCCTCTCAGGGTGTACGAATTGAACAATCAATGAAACACGAGTCTTTGGTGTATTATGGGTTACTACAGATCGAACACGAACTTTGGGAAGATTCCCCACCATCAATTAAAAGAAAAAGAGAGATGCAAAGGTAGATGTAAAAAGGCTTCTACTGTTGTGCCAAACCAAATGCAATATGGATAAAATTGTAAAGTTGAAGAAAGAAGTGATTGTTGGATTAGATGAGGCTAAGAGTACATAAATACCTTCAGGTGATAAAGCATCATTTAACATGATTTGTTATGTGATCGAAGTATTTAAGAACATTTGTAATTTTTAAGGATATCGTATTCTTTTTCTCGGGGCATATATCATCATATTTATTATAATGAAATTACTCTTTTTTAATTGAGAAAGAGTCCACTTTGATGTGATTTTCCTTTTGATTTTTTTAGCCAAAAAAAAGAAAGCACAAAGCAATGGAGTTAGCCCGTGGGGAATGTCATCACGCTGCTATAATTGTTGTTGTCAAATCTGAATCACCTTCTCCAAATATCCGTAATTTGATTATTTTTTCCTATTTTTCTTTACATATATGGTTGTTTTGGATGTATTATGAGTTCATGAATAAAAAAGAAAACACATTCAATATTTTTAAGCAGACAAAGCATGTAGTAATAGATCTTCCACGTCTAGATACATGTGATTACAATGACAATGAATGGTTTTGGCTAGAACACTGACACAATATGTATTAGTGGATAACCTAAAAATCAGAAATTAGATCCATTTACTATGTCATTAAATAAAATAATCACATATCTATGTCATTGATCTGCAAAGTTTTAGCTCTCGTTTTTTATGACATAAATAAATTTGGTGAGCCGGAAAAATAAATAAAAAAATCGCGAGAGAATGGCCATTGGAATAATGGAAGCAGAAAACAGATATGACAAAAAATTTTAGGTAGGTGTGCTACAAAAATAAATAAAATATCAACAGCAATTTCTTAATAGAAATAAAAACAAAAATGAAATGAGCAAGCCTCTTCCTCTCCCTCTCAAATTCAATGCTTGATAAAATTGGTTTTGGCTTATTTTATCGGCGCCAATTTGAGCTTTCACGTGTTTTCATCCAAAATAAACACCTAGATCAAATGATTATGCATGATAATATCAAGATAATTCTATAACAGATTAAGATTTAAAAATTGAGTATAGAATAATCCAACAAATCAACAAATATTAACATAGTAGATTTAGGTTATTGAGTTCAGATTCTTAAGGATCTCGTTTGATGTCCCCGTGCCTTCTTTTACTTTTTTGGTATTGAAATGGGTGAAACCCAAAAGTTACACTAGAATTCGTCTAATGAAACTAAATCCAACCTGATTTCCTATTAGTAAGGGAATCAAAACTCTTCAATTATGGCACTCAAACATTGTACCATGTACGCACTTGCATCATGTGATTGATAGTCAATGCATTCTGGACTTTTGTTTTTTGACTAACCTTGATGGATATGAACTATACATAATATTTTTCTGTGCTTAAGCTGATTTAGATTGTAAAAGAGTCGGGTTGGGTCCCTGCATTATTCAATATTGTATTTATCCTGCATGCCCTGTTAGCAGAGGAGGAATTCTTCACAGAAGTTCTTGATGTGACGATTGGCGATAGAGTAGACATTTACACCCATTAGAAAATGATAAAAAGAAAAACGAAAATTACCGAATCAATCTTAAACTCTCAATAAAAATTGATCCAAATGACTATATAGGAATTCCTTGTAAAGATTTAAGATTAAATTGAGAAAATAAAAAATAAAAACTGTGATTAAAATGGCATGTACAATAGATTTAGAATTAATTGGCAACTACTAGGTTAAAAAAAGAAGAAGAAGAAGCCCGAGGCAGAATTCTTGCGTTATTACATGATATCAAAGCCTATGGCAAGAGCTCACATCATTTGTAATTTCCACCATCTCGCTTTGCTCCTTGGCTGTTTACTTACATGGTTATAAGTCTATCATCTATTTCAATTTCGCTATAAGGCTCATCGATTTACATGAGATGCAATATTTAGAAGTATAATTGATATACATTTCAGGACCTTTTTTTAATAATTTAGACCAGTATAGGAATCCTCGGAATGAGATCAGGATGGGGAAGCTGGTGGAAGATGTGGATGCTCTCGCTGGGACTATATGCTGCTATATAGTAAATTAAACTGAGCTTTGAACAACCATCGGATGGTGATGCTTTTGTTTCTGGTTCTGAATGTGGTGCCATTTGTTTTCTGCGATGTTTGTCCAGCTTAAATTTCTCAGTTTGAATGATGGTTCGATGGTTGAAATGTGGTTTTCACCAAATTTCGAGCGTTGTTGTACCTACCTATTGCTTGTGCCAACGCAATGCATATTATGTCTATATAAGAAAGAGAGTTCCTATGGGCTTTCTCTGCAGAAGATGAATTGCATATGATGTCGTGCGAATAATCTAGAATTGGTCATCAGGTAATAAGAGAATATATCGAACAACATGCTGCTGCTTTGCTGTAAGAAGCACTTTGTCTCTATCATTCGTATATGTGCATATCTAAATTCTCAGCAATCTTTGTCCATATCAAGTTCTGCAACCAAAGGCTTAATGCCTAAGTTCTCTAGTCATCAGCCGTAGTTCATATAGTGTGGGAATTCATTATTGGAATTGTGCCTAATAGAACATCTCCACTGTATTAAGCCTTTCTTTGGACCAGCATTGCTTCGGCGAGAATGGCACCACAAGGCCTCTATTATTAGATACTGCTTCCATAGACAAAATGGTTCTTGAGATGCCAATCCGCATTGACATCGGCTTGCAAATAGCGTGACCTGTTACATGGGTTTGGGCACTTGTCAATGGCAATCCAACTGGAAGTGTTCAATCCACGGAAGGTATCGTATGTGACAGTATTTCCAATCGATAATAGTGGGCTGCTTCCTCCCCTCAAGGTAAGAAGAGTGGCTCCAGTGATTCAAATGTAAGAAGATGAACAGTAGAATATACTTTAATATATTTTCTGACACAGCCCATAAACAATTCCTTTTGTCATTATATTCTCTTCGGCTCTAAATTCTCATACTCTTACCCTAGTTTGTTTTCGTGCACGATATGGGAGTTGAAATTCATATATAAAACTAAATTGCTTTCGTGCGAATTTAAACTCACTTCTCCCTTTCCATGTAAGAATAGTGGCCCTAGTGATTCAAATGCAAGAAGATGAACAGTAGAATATGCTTTAATATATTTACTGACAAAGCCGATAAACAATTCCTTTTGACATTATATTCTCCTCAGCTCTAAACTCTTTTTTCATTTTATTTTTATGTACAGGTAAGGTAATTCACCATTTAAAGACTTAGTTTCGTTAATTAAGAATACAGAAAAGTAGGGCCCTCTTTTCTTAATGTTTTGCTCAAGCTCTTGTGAGGGAGGAAACATCAACGGATGTGTATCTCTTCGCCTTCGTTACTTTGTGTTGGGGGCATAATGACAGAGTTTAAGCCTAATAAGCTGGATCAAATTTCACTAAGAGCATAAGTTATTAAAATGGAAGGCAACTAATTAATTTGGTTATTCATTTTCACTCTAAAAATCCCATGTTGAAATTTTGTGTTGCCGGCACTGTCCCAACCTTTGGGGGAATGCACTTGGAAAAATGCAAATACCTTTGAGCTAAAAGAGTTTCTCGAAATGCAAATACTGTTTGGTAAATTTTGCATTGTGAAATAACTTTGACCTAAGTACCGTTTGGTGAATACCACATTTTGCTTGGGGATTTTTGCGAAATTTTGTATTTAAAAAAAATTGTAAATAATTTTTTTTTTTCAAATTCACTTTCCGGTAGCCACTCCGGCGGCCAAATTGGCTGCCGGCCACCCTTCGGCGACTAGATCTGGCCGCCGTGCGACCTCAAGCCACCCCGACCTCAAGTGGCTGTCGCCTGGGTCTCGAACCTAGGCGACGGTGGTGGCTACGCGACCGCCTGGGTCGCAAACCCAGGCGACGGTGGTGGCCGCGTGACCGCCTGGGTCGCCTAGGTTCGCAACCCAGGCGGTGGTCACGCGACCGCCTGGGTCGCAAACCCAGGCGACGGCGATGGCCGCGGGACCGCTTGGGTCGCCCGTCGCCTAGGTTCACGACCCAAGCGACGGCGGTGGCCGCACGACCGCCTAGGTTGCCCGTCACTGGGGTTCGCGACCCAGGCAATGGCGATGGCCACTCGACCGCCTGGGTCGCCTAGGTTCGCTACCCAGGCGATGGTCTCGCGATCGCCTGGGTCGCCTAACCCAGGCAACAACTGCCGCCTCAGGCGGCGACCCAGGCACGCGATGGGCGACGACCGCCCGAGGAGGCGACCTAGGCGGTCGCCCCCCTGGCCGGCGGTCACCGGCGGTCGTCGGTCGTCAACAGTCGTCGGCTTGGCCACGCGAGGAAGATGAACAATAATCCTTGAAGTTGTTTTCCGAAAATGCAACATGCAAATGCACCTCTAGACCAGCATTCACCTAAGGGCCTTTGAGAATACTTGGAGATGCAATTGCATCTCCCCAAAGTCCTCCAAAATTCCAAGTCAAACACATTTGCATTTTCCCAAGGGGCTTTCAGGGCTGAAAGCCCCTTGGAAAAGCCCAACCAAACGCACCCTTACTCGACCACCACCTTGCATTACCGCCGCAGTCCTACTGAGCCCAGTCCGCAACAGTTTCACCAACAATCTCCTGGCGCACTTCCTTGCAGGTTCTCGATCCAGTTCCCGGCGATTTCCTGCATGCCTTCCGGTGAGCCACCATCAGTCCCAGGCAACTTTCCAGACGATCCCAGCAGCCGTCCAGCGTTAGTTTAGTCATCCAGCAGTGACGGCGAGCCCTTCACAGTCCAAGTGAAAATCGACTAAAAATAACGAATACCCATGAGCTGATCGGATTTATAGATAAAAATAAACATAGATTGTAGCATCGCTTTGTTGACGGCCAATTTTTTTATACGAGTCATTAACATGACGTGGAAAGCATAAGTGATTGTATACATATTCAAATTGAGTTTCACCGGATTAATCTTTTTACACACTAACAAAAAACGTGTTCTTTGCTAAATAACCTTTGTCAATTTGCTTGTGACACGTCTAGATATCACTAATTAGATGAGTTAACATTTAGCTTGTGTTGATGTCATTTAATTAAATACATCTAGGCATGTTGCTGGTTTAAGCATATTTTTATGAGGGTTTATATCTTATGCGTATCATGTCGTACAATTCAAAAGTGTCTTGTCTGGCATTCATAGATAGGAGATTATTGATAAACGAGTTGAATTTATACGAATGATGCAGGTAAGCACAGATCGAAATGTATAAGAGTTATGTAGGGAAATAATGTCGAATATGGAGAAGAGTCCGAAGTAGATATTCATGCAAAAGAAATTCACATGCAGATGAAATAAATTTGAGAACCGAGAGGCGATAGTGGAGACAATGAGCAGGCCCCATGCAACCACAGTAACTTTCCCGAGATAAAGTTTGCTGGCTCAATGAGAAAACGTGGCTGCTGACTATTCTATAGGATGTCCTTATGGTGGTGGGAAGTTTTGACTGCCAAATCCAACAGCGCCACGGACAAAATCCACAATCAAAGCTTTGGATCTTCTTTTGGGAAAACAATCTTGAAATTGATAATTGATGATGGGACCAATGCATTTCAATCGTTGAGTTATGTGAACTCAACCCACCTAATTCAACAGCTAACATTGACTATGCTAATGTGAACCCGGTTTATTGCAAGTGTCGCTCCAACGTGACTCGTGAACTCTGACAAAAGAAACCAAAAGGTAAGAAAAATAAAGCGACTCCTGAGTCATGGGCAAATTAAGAACATTTCGTGAGGTCCTTGTGGAATAAAAAAACAAAAAAGAGAAACATGACATGGGGTCCAAGTTACAAAAAGAAGGGGAAAATACCAAATATATACTTTAACATTCACCCAATGACCAAATACATCTTTGGATGCCACTTTACACCCTCACATCAATTAGCCTAATTTCCCTACTTATGAAAATGTCGTCTTCCCTTGATAATGCAAAAATCTTGTTTTAACGACGATGATAGAATGCTAATATTATATGATCTAACGGAGGAGAAAAGAAAACTATAATATTAGGCCAAATAGATTTTTGTGATCCCTCCAAGAATCTAACTATGTCCTCGTTGTTTTATGTGAGTGCAAGGATAATTATGATATCTTGCTTCATTTTGGATTTGTGGAACAAATGGAACGTTTGAGGCTTAGTTATTCTGAGTATCTCACTTCAAATCTTTCTCATTCTATTTACATCCCTTAAAAAGGAAACAATGAATTGCAGCATCTTTTTCCTCGTGCGGTTGGCCTATTTGATAGCTAACTGGGTAGTTACGTTCACGATTGAGCTTGTCTCTCACAACCAAGACAATTAATCTACACATTTAACTGAAATAGATGGAGCACTTCAAGCATTTTGGATCTCATTTCTGTTGTTACATCTTAAGGGTCCGGACACCATACTGCCTTTGCTATGGAGGACAACTCAGTTTGGGGATGGCACCTAGTTAGTCTCATCTTCCAACTCAGTGCTGCCATCTATATTTTTGTGCAAAAACTCACTAGCTGGCAACCCCCATCTTGCTAGTATTTCTTGCTGCAATCATAAAAATGTGGAGAGGTTACTAGCACTTAATCTTTCAAACCTTCAGAAGCTTAGGGAATCGATGCTCTCACAAGTGGATTATGGGCTTTTGGAGATCTTATATGATGAGTGGGTTGAAGCACTTAATGTTCTAGGGGATGGGCATTTTGATGAAGAAGCAAAGCTTGCTGAGAGCATTATGGCGAAGCATGCTTAGTACTTCTTTCAAAAATTTAAGGTCTTCCTTGGAGATCATGAAGAAGAATTTGGTTAAATAAACTTAACACTAGTAAAATCAGACAGAAGACTCTGTCACTAAAATGATTTAGCGCAAAAAAATATGGAATGAGTGATTTAGTTTTTGTTGAGGAAGTCTAGAAACTGTGTTTTTCTCATCGACTTGATTGCTTGGGAGTGAAAAAGCACATCAAGAATGGAATCCCTGCTCGCCACGTGTGGTTAAATGAAGACAAATCTACGTTAGTTGGTTACCCATCAATTTCGCCGTTTTATGAGGGGATTGTTAATCTGAAACCTGAGATCATACAACAGAAGAATAATATTTTAAGGGTTTGAATGATTTCTTTATGGTAGATGTGAGGCAGTATGCTTTTTGCGCACATGGCTAAGAATTATTTAACATGAATCGTTTGAACGACTCAATTAAAACGCATTCAAAATTTTATTGGATTGTTGACATTGGCTAGGAATATTTTTTTTCATATTCATATTATCATGATTGATATACATATGCGCTTTTTCCGTAAGTTTCATTGATCACAATACAGGAAAAGGAAAAAAAAACGACTGCCGGAACTCATAGTCTTATTTTATACTATAATAATTTATAGTGACCTGTACATGATAACGGACATACATTACCTACAATTGAGTTTAACCCCTTTTTTGGGGATCCATTGCCTTACTCCATCTAGAATTGCATCACGAGTACAGCTAGTATTAGCCGAATTCTACTGGCTACAATCGCCAAAAATATGCTCTCTAAATGGGGAATTCTTGCCTAGACCTGGATCCGTATACCCAATGCGATGAGAGGCATAGGATTCGGACGAGAAATTTTTCTCCGTCCATGCAATAATCTCCATTAGAATTTAATGAATCACACTCCAAAATGGTGAATAAGCACAACCTAACAATTTCAAAGGCATAATTTACCATGACATATTAATAATAGTCGGTATTGATTAAAAACTTACCACCGGTCTAAATATACGCATTTCAAATATTATAATCATATTAATGAAATTTACCAAACCTTTGGATAGTTACCAATTTTATTTGAATGGTATCTACTAATGCGTACGTGCAAATACCAATGTAATACAAATATCTGTCGATCTTTTTTTTTTTTTTAATGCTCAGGAACCATCATACAGTCAGCAGCCAGCGACATAAACCCAAGGGTACAAGCTGGTGGCCCACCTCCCACGTACCCCACTTAAGTTGTGCAATGGGGGCGAGGAGTTTCGAACTCCTACAATGTTGGTGAAAATTTATCAGTAAAATCAAAATCAGTGGCACACTATCCAACACAATTCATACAGACATGAAACTTACCATCCGAATGTGAACTTTTGAGCCATGCCGCGAAAAGATGAATTTTAACATACTAATTTGTTTGAACAATTATCAACTCAGTTTTCCCGGCGTGCATGTTTTTTTGGATTTAAATATAAGTCAATAGTTTTGTTTTTAAACTTTTCCACCAAAACATGACGTGTTATTCAACATTCAGAAAGTTAAGAAATATTATACGTGAGTTTATGTGTTAACGTTTGAGTGTGAAGAAATTCTTAAGAGTTTTGAATTTTAAAGAAAAGTTAAAAGTGTGTAAACAGAGGATTTAACTTAAGCAAAACGTTTAAAAGTAAAAGTCATTGGGAAATAGTAGTGATTGATGAAAACATATATTTCAACATAGATTGAGAAATTCTTATCAGATTTCCAAGACAACACAGATTCAAAGTTGACCACGCAAAATATTCAAAACCAACCAAAAACCAAACCATACAAACCCTGAGCAAGTGCTAAAATGAGTTTGTAAAAAGGGACAACTTGAACTTTTCAATTTAAAGTATTTATGTATAAAGATGTTGTAAGTTGTCGTTGGATCAATAGCTAAACATGTTTTTAGTGTTTTGCCCATAAGAAAAGGACACAGTCCAAGATCAGAATAAGCGCCCCTCAACAAAATTGAACAACAAATGATACACTTATTCATGGAAGAGATCATGCAACAAACTTTGATTAACTACTTGAACACGGGAGTCAAGTTTAAACATTTAATAAAGATGTATAACATGATATACAGCTCATCTTCATAAATGAGTTTTATATTGAGATCCCATTGACCTGCAAAGGCCCGTACACTCACACTTTCCGTTAGTTATTATATTAGGATTCTACTACCTGGCATGTGTAACGAAGGGACACGTCCTTCTTCCTTTTTTTCCCGTACGAAAAACTAAAAGAAAACTTATCGTCTTACATATAATATACAATGTGGGTGTGAAGTCGAAGCGTTTTACGAGCCACTAAATCCGGTCTGGCAAGGAAGAACTGAGCTCAAGCAAGGAAGCACTAAGCGCTCTGTTAACTTGATATTTAAGAAAAGAAATATTCATGATCACATTGAGAAAGGAGATGCTTCCAATATACTTCTTCGTTGTCACTCTCTACACTACACTTGTAAATTTCTACTTAAAAGGCTTACTTATAATGCCTGTAAAGCACTACTGTCTTGATGGATGTATACTATCTACACTACGCTCTATGGTAGGTGTGAGGAAGTATGCTTTTTGCGCACATGGCTAAGAATTATTTAAAATTGTCACGTCATGTTGAATGACTCAATTGAAACACATTCAAATCTTCACTTAGGCTTGTTGACGTTGGCTAGGGATACTCTTTCTCATATTCAATTCATGTCACCATGCATGATGTACATGCGTGCTTTTAAAAAATTCTGTTTGTCCGCAAGTTTGACTCATCCCAATAAAGGAAAAGAAAAAAAAGACCGCTGGGAACTTATGGTCTTATTATATACTATAATGACTTATACTGATCAGTACATGAGTTAGCTGGGTAAGGGATATGCATTACTTTGCAATTGAAGTTGATGGAATCCCCCCCCCCCCCCCCCCCCCCCCTCTTTTTATAAATCGGCCTGCCTTACTTTATCAACCACAAAGATTTTTATTTGCGTTAATATTATGAAAAACCCCAAATCGGTACACTTATTATAAATTTTCCCCAAACTGATTTTTGGATTACAAGAAACTCCAAATTGATATACATGTGATAAATTTACCATAAATTAATTTTAGAGTGAATAAAATCCCAAACTATTACGCATTTGACATATTTATTATCCATAAGGATTGGACACCCATATTCCAAGACCATACAATCCCGTTACATGAAATGCGCCAAACCCAAAGCAAGCCACTCTTGAAAGTAATAAATGAATTTCAAAAATATTTAGTGAATTTTATTACGTCAGTTGATTTATTGCCATGTATCATCCACCTCAACAAT
>CM026410.1:2507737-2607433 GCA_014858505.1 Corymbia citriodora subsp. variegata
GATCTATTCCCGATTGTGGACACCTAATTTTGACTCATGAATTAGTCATTCATTTAATGAGAAATTAGGGATCAAATTCAAGCCTTAAACAAAAATATCAATGTTACATAATTGGTATTAGCATTACATTTGCATCTTAGGATTAACATATATACAAGGAACTAAAGCCGACCTCGGGAAGTGCCCTGGCTTGAGATGGAACTCTGAAATCCAACTTGTCATGAGAAACGTCAGCTTAAATGGGCAATTATAGTGAAGAAATGTGCTTATATTGACTTTTCCAAGATTTTTGGAGCTCAAGCATAGAAAGTAAGCTCAAACTTAAATTTCCAATCTTTTGAGCTCAAACCCAAGTTCCAGAGGCAAGGCGGGCCCAGAATCGAATTGTTAACATGTTGGGAGCTCAAATTTAGTTCGATGAGTCATGGATCATGCTTTCCAGAATTATTGGAATTATAGGGTTTTTGTAGTAAGTTAAGCGATAATTCCAAACTTATGAGAAATCGGCGATAATTCCAGACTTGTGGTTAATTGAGCATTGTGTGGCATTACTAGGCGCGATCTTGGCCATCAACATGGCACTCAAGTCACGGCCACATCACCCTCTCTTGGATGTCACAAGTGCCTGGCACACTCTTGGCTCGTATGCTGATCACATGCCATGATTATGTGCCAATTACATCATCATCCTAGCACATTTCCATCGGCCCTCACACACTAGATTAGGCGCCCGCTTGATGAAGTCACGTGCCTTGCACATCCATTAGTTCTATGTCGCACACATGCATTGATCACATGGCTTCTTCACGACGATGTTGTTGCTAGACATATTACCTAAGGGGAGGGGGTGAATAGGTGATTTAATAACACTTGATAATTTAATATGGAAGTAAAACAATCAAGTTGAGTATTATCAAACTTGAGTGAAGTCAGAGTCTAATTATTAACAGTGATATGATAATATTCAATAGTGTGCAAAAATAATAAACGAAAATTTAGAAATAGAAGAAATTGCAAATAAAATTTTTAGTGGTTCAACTTAGACTAAACCTAAGAGCTGGATTTCACAAGTCTATCAATAAGATGTTATAGAAGTGAGTGATAATACTCAGGTCTGTAATAAGTCTCGCTATAACATACAATCACTCTTTCAATGCCTCTCAAAGATTACAATTTGCAAATCACGAAAGACAAGTATATAAGACTGAAGTTTCCTTGGACTTCAGAATTTTTTTTATTTTGGATCTCTATCTTCTCTTCGGCTTGGTCTCCTTTTATACTCCTTCACTTTGAACCTAACAGTTGGACATTGTTTAGAGGAATATTCTCCAATCAACCCATTGGACAAAAAAGAATTAGTAGCTATTGAGGGATAAGATTTAAATCTCTATCAATTTGGTTGCCCATACAAGTAAATATCGGTTTCCATAAGTGGAGTTCTTCAACAAAGGAAAGTAGCTTGCCTTTGGAGTGATTATCAATCAATCAAGATGATTTGCGTAAAGATTTTGTTGCAAAACAATCTTTAAAATTGAAGATCAACCAATGCATTCTATTTTTGAAATCTAAGCTAGGTCAGTAGCTATGATGATATAAGAAGCGGGGTTTGCGTTTGAACATATAGTCATGAATAGATTTCATAATATGATGATATTCAGTTTAAGTAAAGAATTTGAAAACATCAAGTAATATGATGATATACGTGTTTAAGCTATTACCTTGATGATATTCGCATATAAACTCTGTTAATATCCTTATTCTTGCTCTAATGGCATTTAAATATAAGTTTTGCTAATTTCCTCACTGTGGCTCTAATAATATTCATGCAATAATATCAATGATGTCCACGAAGTAATTGTCTTGAACTTTAGAGGCGATACATGAACAAAAGTAGATAGATTCTGAATAGGATCAAGAAGATTTATCCTTTATGAGTAGTTCTTTAAATAAAACACTTATATGTATTTATCAGCATCAATATAAGAACCTCAATGTTTCCCATTTCCGACGTGAGGTTAGCACGCTTGTGGGCCCAATATAGTTAGGCAACAGTTATTGGCCTTTCGTGCGGGCATTTTTGTAATTTCTACATATGTATTCAATTGTACATCAGACAGAAAAGTTATGCTCGATATAAGTTCAGTCAAATTTAGGTAAAATATGCGTAACATTAATTCCATTATTTTGGTTAAGTTAAAATTAATTGTTCTGCATAAGCCTACATCTAGATATAATCATTTTTTAAAAGTATTTGAAGAGGTTTAAATGTTGACGTTATCTATAAATAGCACTGGAAAATAACACAAAGTACAAGATGACATGTAAACAATTTGTAAGGTCATTGGATCACATGACAACACAATGCCAACTATCATGTCGTGTCATAAATACAGAGCCAAAAAGAAGAGTCTTGTGGCGAGTATAGAAACAAATGCTCTCTCGACTTTAGCTTTAACTCTTTACAATGCAATTTTAGTTGGCTGACCACCTTCAAAGTTCATGTACTTTAATTTCATTTAATGGTTCAAAAAATTGAAAGATATTGGTTAATCTTTTATCCAATTTGAGTTTCGCTTTGCAAACTAAATGTACAAAATAGATCCCTCTTGTTGAGCTAAATGGGTGTCACGTCCCGACTCCCGAGCACGCGACAATCCCTTACCATGGTTGATTGAAAGCGACGTCCCAGGACTGGTCGACGACCATTCATTTTAATCTTTCGTTATGAGCAAGCGGAAGACGAACCATCCCCAGTCCAACAAACTATCAATCAATCAATCAATCAGGGATAGAGGGATGAATAACAAGAACAACCATCACTACTCATTTACACAATTTACTGGATTAACCAATGGAGAATTGTCTTTTGAATTACAAGCCCGACAAAAGAGGCCGATCCATCCTCTAAGCCAGGCCAAAAAGAAACTAGGCTAATCCAGCTATACAGAATGAACCCTCAAGTTCAACACCAGGTCACTCGGACCCATCGAACTCGACTCCGTCAGGTCGATCACTGGAGAAACCGGGGGGGGGGGGCAGGATTCTCCACAACGGGTGCACCATTCTAAAGACCTGAAAAAGGTTAACCACGATGGGTTGAGATAAAATCTCAGCGAGTTCTTCCCCTAAGCCCTGGTTAGTACACCAACTCAACCCGGAGTATCTCTCCAGAACCACCCCTCACTCAACCCGACCACAAACACCCAACAATCAGCAATCAAACCACAGACAGGTTCAACCAACAATCAGAGGTCGGTTCGCATGCAACCTTACCCAGTATGCCATACCTTGCATGTTAAATCTCATTCAATGCAAGCAATGCAACCAACAATCGAATAGTCGGTTCGCATGCAACCTTACCCGGTATGCCATACCCTGCACGTTATAAGTCAGCACAATACACGCAATGCACATGGCCATTAGATGATGCAATTCATTAATCACATGTGAGTCGCGCCACAAGCGATCTCACCTGGCCATTGCCACACCCTGCATGTTATCAATTCATGCGTGTGTGCCTTAAATGATGTGATCATATCAGCATAATCGAAACCAATGATGCCATGTTTTCTCATGCACTCTCGCATTCACACGTGTTCCGATTATTATTGCCTCATAGGGCTACAACTTGGCCGAGGTGCAACGACGCTACGGCGCCCTTCCTCCGCAGAGGTGCAACCGTGCCCTTCCATGCTATTACTACGGCGCTACGGCGCCCTTCCTCCACAGAGGCGCAACCGTGCCCTTCTGTGCTATTGCTACAGCGCTACGGCGCCCTTCCTCCGCAGAGGCGCAACCGTGCCCTTCCATACCCTCCGAGGCGCCACGGCGCTACGGCGCCCTTCCTCCGCAGAGGCACAACCGTGCCCTTCCGTGCGCTCCGAGGCGCAACGGCGCTACGACGCCCTTCCTCCGCAGAGGCACAACCGTGCCCTCCCTTTCCATAATCTCCGATAAATTGGGTTCAACTTAGTGATCACGCAAGCATTCCATCACAATCCACTTATTATCTTTGAGCATTAGCCAATGTACACATGCTTGCATATAAAACTTCAAATCATTTCTCACAAAAGCGGCCCATTTCCGATGTCCCTCAGACAAACCATTTTCCCCACATTTCTCATAAAAGCGGTCCATTTCCAGTGTCCCTTGGACAAATCACTTTCTTTCTCATAAAGGTGGTCTATTTCCAGTGTCCCTCGGACAAATCATTTTTCCCTTTTTGTGAAATTCACACGATTCATGCGAATGTTCATGCCACGACACATCAATTTCACTTCATATGATCAAGACACATAAAATTATGCACAATTTCACTTCCAGATGAACAGTGCCGTGAACAGTAATTTTCGAAATTCAATTAATAATAAATTAAATTCAGAAATTAAATAAAACATTGATTAAACACAAATTAATCAATCAATTAAGCTAAACAAGCTTAATTATCACATAATCCACAAATAAGCACAATTAAGCATAATCAAGCATAATTAAGCAAGATTAAGCTAAGCTAATCTTAATCACCTATCTAACCACCTATCTTATGGCTAATACAACTTAATTAACCCTCCTAAACCATCATTAACACTAATTAATCCAACCCTAAGAAAGTTTAGGAACTAAATAAGGATTAGGGGCTAAACTCACCCGTTAACCGGGCCGGAGACGTGGACGCGGATGCGGCGGCGACGAAAAACCCAACACCCGGGGACTTCTCCCACGACACTCCAAGGCAGTCCCAAGCTCAACACAGCAGCAACAAATTCGGATTCCCCACTGAACTTCACAAAACAGCACTGCAGGAGGAGGAAGAAGTTGATCGAAGTTGAACGGGCTGCCCGGAGCTCCAGCGAGTGGCGGGCCAGCGACCAATGGCACCTGGGGGTCGAGGGGGAACCACTTGTGGCTGGTGTGGGTGGTGGTTAGGTCAAAAATGGAGGAAAATAGGTCAAAAGGCGGAACACAGCAGAACTGGTCGCTACAGTGACGGTCCGGCGAGCAGGCGGCTTCCGGCCGCCGTACGGATCGGACGGCGGCTCCGTTCGACGAACGATCGATGCTATCCGTATGTATTCTCTCTCTCGAGCACAACGGTGGGTGGCACGGCTCGATATTCCACTAGGAAGGCAATGAACAACTCAAAATTCGGTGAGAGGTCAGAAGTTGAAATTTGCAGGAAGAAGGGAAACAAGGGAGGAGTGTGCTGCGATTTTTGGAGCTGAAGAGGGGAGAGAGAGTGAAGTGAGGGCTTCTAGAAGACCCCTTCAATGCCATTAAATGCCTTGTACACTCCCCCAAGCAAGTGACATCACCTTCTCTCTCTTCCTTTGACTTTTCTTCAAAATATCCAAGGGCATTTTGGTCATTTCCACCTTGCACATTTCCCAATCTGTCCTTGGACTGAAAATGAAAGGCGGGCCTAGGAAACGGGCCGAAAAATGAATAGGAACGGGCTTGGGAATTTATTGGGCTCGAATTGGCTCATATTTAGACAATGGGCTCGGGAGGGTTAATGATCGGTTTGGCCCAACGGGCTCACTTGCTTGTCTTGGCTATCCACGATGGTCATCCCACCTTGGGCGTGAGGCCCACACTATTCTTACTCAGCCCATATCCTCGTAGGCTCATTTCCTCAGTCCAAAAATCCCTTTCCCAAAAACTCGGCTCAACCGACACTGTTGACTATTAAGGAAGCATCGTCCAAAAGTCTGTCCCGGACGTTCTTGAAAATTCGAAGTCCAATCTTGGATTCTCATGCCTTGTTAATTTTGCCCAAATGTCATTTTGGTATAATTCAGACTAATAGGCGGCTTCGAGGATTCACACGTAACCGACTTGTGCCAAACCACGTTCAAGACTTCTCAACACATAGACGTCCTTGACGACATGAAATTGCGAATGATAGATTCTTATTTCAAAGTACACAATTATCAAGGATCGACATAGGGTCGTTCACGGGTTCAATAACAGTAGACGGAATCACCCGTCGTCCCATTATTTCTGTCCACGAATCGACTTCTATTCATCCCTAAAATTGGCCTACATGACTACAGGATCGTCCTTACGCAAGTCTGACGGTCGAGTCATTTTTCCCAAGTCAAGTTCTTTAGTCGCACGAGTTTTGTCCTCAGTAGCTTTTCCCCTCAAGGTCAGTATCTCGGAAATGATTGGGTCCAAGCAGAATCAACCAACAATGTATTGGCGAAATTCACGTTCACTCATCCCTAATAGGGCTCGAATTTCAGGACGTCACAATGGATCCTAAGAGAGAAACTTTAGTTAATTCTTTTGTGGAAATTGCGAAGAAAGTGCAATTCTCCTTCATAAGGATATCAACAGTGTTCAGATTTTCGAAATATTTTAATCTTCAATGATTTGATGATATCAGCCCGAGTTTCTTGGTATTTTCTAGGTCTTGAAATCGCAAAACACGTTGTGCGTGTGTGAACACACGAACAAACGAATCTATTTGATGTGGAATTTGGCCACGTGCAAACGAATTGACTAGACAAATATACTTCAATGCTTTTGCTTTCGCAAGAGGGTCGGACAAAGACTTGAGGATGGACTGGCGTATATTTTAAGCAAAGAGAACTTAAGTTCATCTTTGTTTCTTTCACAAAGGTCACTCTCTCCTAACCCATATAGACTTCACTAGGTTAGACTTGCCAGTACTCGAATCCACATAAATCGGGTCCATTACAAAATCGTTAATCACATAAATTAGTGGCAAGGGTATTGCACTGGTTGACTTGAAAAAAACATCTCAGCAGCGAGGTTTCTTGCAAATATCCAGCCCAAAGCATGGGAACAACGTGGGGAGACCATGACCATGGAACACGTGTAATCATAGCCACTGAAATTTGGGAGATTTGTGTGAATCCCACATGTGTGACGGCTGTAATCGGCTCCAGTTCACACTAATTGTGATTGGATTGTGTCAAGTCAATAATTTAACCCCGAAATACACGCGGATGTATGTACATCACCATCACAGCGGCTCCCGTTGCATATATGGCCAGATAAAAAAGTCTCCTCCAGAATCAATGATAAAAGATCGCCGTCCGATGACTAATGATACTTGGAAAATATTGGAGACGAGGAAAAATAGCGCAACTTAATGAATGGGCAGTGCAGTCAAGGTCAGGGTCAATGACCAATGGTCGACGGTTTCGCCTTCACTGATTAGTACTCATTGTTGTGACCTCTAAGGCATTATGAATCCCCTCTATATCTTTTTGTCTGTTTTGTTTTTATAGCGAAATCTCTTCCTCGTTTTCTAGGCTAGAAAAAGGCAGAATGCAATTGCTTATGTTCTGCTCGTTAACTTGAAAAGGTTTAGCTTTTCTCAGCCGGTGCCAGACTTCCATTCTGCTTTTGCTAAACCAAACAAAGCAGTTTTTATGTTTAATCCAGATTCGAGCTAATTAGCATGGTCGATTTGCCTTTGTTCCACTAACTACGTTTTTTTTTTTTTTTTTGTCAAAGCAAAATCGTGAAATGTGAATATGGCGCCCGGTCAGCTTCCACGCCCAAAAGTCCTTGATCAACTGTAATGCATGATGTATAGGCAATTGTCTTGCACTTACACGGAATTTTTCCAAATCTGTTGGCCTCTGCACTTTATGGTCTTGGTGTATTCATGATGTGGGAATAATTAGCGTAGATAAGAACTAACATTCTTTTTACATGGAAAAGAAAATATTATCTCATTGTGACTTCAATTCCCTATTAAATTTTTATCATATACTTTTTCTCCATCAACTTCTTGCCATGGATTTGGACGAAGCTAGGTCATCACTCATCAGGAAAATGGGTGTAACCTTGGAAATAAATGTAGGCTTTTATGGTAAGAATGCATAAAATGTGGGGAAATGGGGATTAATTTCTTTGTATGTACTCTTTGAAGATGCTTAAACTGATCAAATGAAGCTTGAATGTATTACACAGTCAAAAAGGTTGCATGCTTTTACATGCCACGCACCAATTATGAGGTAACTATCCTTAAAATGGATCAAACCATTATTTGGTCGCACAATAACAAGTGTGTGTGTGTGTGTGTGTGTGTGTGTGTGTGAGAGAGAGAGAGAGAGAGAGAGAGCAGAAAAAGGGAAGAAAATAGAAAACAAAGATGAAACACTCTGGATCCAAGGGTCTACGAGGTCAGAGGCTGTGGGGAGTGACGGAACATGATGGCCGGAGGCGACGGGCAGAGTGGAGTTCGAGGGCAGTGGATTGTTGTCGATGAAGGGGGTTAAGCTTCGGAGGTTTAAGTGCTTTCGGGAACTAGAGTATTGCCGGTACCGGTTTGGACGATAACGTTTGTGTGCTTGGTGTTTTTTAAGATATAAAGAGGCATTTTGGAAAATAGAAGTAGTAACGATATGAATAGTGCGGGCGTATTCTAGTACTTTCCCAACAGAAGAATAAGAGAACTTAATGGAAATTAGTGCGTGTTAAGTTGGTCATGTATATTTTTTACCTTCTTTAAAAGATAGGGTGAGAAATAAACCTCTTTTACATGCTCCATCCGTGTATTTCTTTTTAACAAGATAAAGATTACTATCTTGCAAAATATTTAAATTGGAAAAATCCTCTCAAATGATGAAAATTGTCAGTAACATCAAGCATTCAAGATCAAATGGTTAAGAATAGCAGTTCTAAAAACTACCTGTGAAATTAGTTTTAATCCGAAACAAGTCTATTCATCCCTGCGAGAGGACCCATTTTCCAACTTGAGTGTTCAATGTCACTTTCAACGAGATTGACTTTTATTTACTTGATCAATCATGCTGAATTTCGTTTACCTTGTAAATCATTATAACTAATCTTCCGGGTAACTTCATGCATAGTGAACTATGTGACATTTTTGGCCATGTATGCAAAAAAATTTAAAAATTATTTAGAGAGAGAGAGAGAGAGAGAGAGAGAGAGAGAGAGAGAGAGAGAGCTCCTCACCACTTTCCACAAGCTGGTTCCACTAATCATGATGGAAAGATGCAATAGTTGCATCCATATGTATGTACCCACAAATGATTATGCATTTTAGAAAGTGAGTTAATTAGGGGTGCATATCAAGCGGCTAACTTGAGCTCGGCTCGACCTTTGCTGTTTGGAGTAGCTTGGGTATCAAAACAAGGAGATTTTGTTCGTCAAAAGCTATGGAGATGCAATTTTAATCAAACATGATGGAATGCTTTCCCATTACCTAACGAAGACACCATAAAAATGTGAATGTTAGAAAAATCATTCTTCCGAAAATATAAACAGTTTGGAAATGGAGCAATAATGTACATATAGCATATTCCTTAATACGTTGTCTGACGTGTAAGCATGGAAGTTGATTCTCACATGAATGATGCAAGATAAAAATGTAGCCACACCAAATAGACAACTTATAATAATTTCATATTAATAGATTCAGCCAAGAAATGTGGTGTCGAAAATGCATTGTCAATAACGTATGGATTAAGTTAACACCAGATAAAATGTAACCACACCAATTAATTTCTTTGACTTAACTTTTACACCAAATAAAATGAAATCTTTTGGTAGCATTTAAAGATGTTTAAATATACTTTATATATTATTAGCAATCAAAAATAGCACGGATGCATATCGACACAGAAACAACCGATAAGGTTATTGGGTCACGTGGCAACACAGTGCCAAGTATAATGCTATGGGACAAGTATGGAGCTAAGAGAAGTGCTGTGTGGTGAGCTTCAGAGCAAACAATCTCCTAGCTTCAGTTTTAACTATATATAATAGATTAGGCAATTTTGATAGGCCACTTTTTCGAAATGTCTATACCTTAAATTGGCTTAATTATTCGAAAACTCAAAAAATGTTGGTTGACGTGTTATATTTACTATAATTTCAGGTCATGCTAATTTTATTCTTTCACCAAATCTGAGTTTTGTTTTGCGTACATGTACATGATAGATCCTTTTCGTTGAGCTAAAGAGTCATGACAAAGAGACTTTAGCTAAATCTTTATGGAAATTACATGGACAATGTGGTTCCTCCTTCACAATGATTCCAACAAAGTTGAGATTTTTGGAACATCTTATTCTCAAATGTGTATCTTTGTGCTTTTTTTTACGATATCAACCTGAGTTTCCTGGTATTTTTGAGGAACCGAAATTGCAAGACATGTTACGCGCATGTGAAATTGATTTAGACAAAACATACTTCAGTGCCTTCTCCTTTGCCTTTACAAGAAGGTCGGACAAAGACTTGACAATGGAACTGTGTGTTCTAAGCAAAGACAAAAGGCCACATATTTGTTCTGGTAATTAAATTAAAATTAGAAGGATTAGCTTTCCTCAGCAGGAGCCAAACTTCCATTATGCTTTTGCTGAGCCAAACGAAGCAGATCTTCTTACTTAAATCTAGATTGGCACTAATCAGCTTGATCAATTGATTCTTGCATTTATTTCACTTACTACGCATGATGTACCATTAAAAATCCAATTGTTTGTGCATGGTGTTCGCACAATCTTAGATTTTTCAATTAGAATTTTATTCATGAACCCCACCCCCCTCCCACCCAAAAAAAAAAAAAAGATCTAGGTCATTAATACTCTATTTGAAAGGCTCGCGATACTAATCAAGTTTTTATTATTTTTTTCAATTAAATATTTGATAATTACAAAAAAAAAGGCAAGATATTTAAAATTTGTAATATACATATATAATTACATAAATGCAAAGGATAATATATGAAGTTATTGAGCTCGAGCTTGAACTCATTTTGTAACGGTGATTGCATCAAAGTCAACTTAAGGTTGATATTTTGATTTCTTTTTCATCAAACTTTAGGTAGAAATTGAATTCTCCATAACTCGAGTGGAGCTTTGAGCATCTAATATCTCATAGGAGTTGAGCTCGAGCTTTGCACTAACGGAGTATTATACATCTGAACATTGGTAGGTTAGAGTGAAAAGAAATGGTATAGAAAAGAGTATCGATAATCACTAAAACCATGGAGAGCATTCATGTCTTTCTAGAACAATGTAGGGGTTGAAAGACTAGCCAATGGAAAGAAACATGGATCTGCCAGCGACTCTTGAATATTTGTGCTTAATTGTTTCTATGAGTGAAAAAACATCTCATGAAGAAAAAAATGTTCAACTCAGAATTTTTTGAATGGTAAAAACTGTGTGAAAACCCATTAAGAGGAAGTCCACTAGCATTATGCAACTCTTAGCTCTGCAACGTTATCATTGTCACGCCCCGACCCTCGAGCACGTGACAAGCCCTATTCTCTTGCGGTCATTTGATTTGTGACTCCTCAGGATCTATTGCCGACCATTATTTTTATCTTTTAATTAAATGCATACGGAAGCGAAGCACAATCCCTGGTCAATTACAAAAGCAGGGATAGCAGGAAAACCCAACAAGAACACATCAAAAGTGCCGCTTTATTTATTTATTGTTTAACCTTAGGAAGTTTACAAGTACAAGCCCTTACCACGGGCATCCTCCTATTGAGCCAGCGAAACTAACAAGTTAGGGTTAATCTCTTCCTATCGAGCCAGTGAAAGTAATAAGTTAGGGTTAATCTACTCCCTTCAAAAATGGTCACGAGCCATAACACGCGTCGATCCTTCATCCTGCGAACCTGAAAATGGTTATTCAACAACTAATGAGATAAAATCTCAGTAAGTCAAAATCCTAAGCCTCGGCTAGGAATTCTGCTTGCCTCGAGGGTAATCTAACCATGCAACCTAGTTCCGGCAAACAACACATACCACACCTTAAGCAGCATTATCAGACGACAGTTCAATAAACAGATGCAAACACAGGTGACCCTACCTGGCCTTGGCACACGCAACCTGCAAAACTGTCATTTCAATCATCACGACATTAAAAGCATGCAAATAATCAGAGCATCTCACATAACTTTCTCATGTCTCACACTCACACATGCTCCGATTATTATGATCCTCTAGGCCACGGCACAACCTTATGGTTGGCGGTCAACTGGTCGTAAACCAGGCATCGTCCTCCCCCATGAGGCACGGCGACGTCACGGGCTATCCCCCATTGATGGCATTCCATAAGGAGCATGGGCCCGGCCTCAACCGTGACTCCGTATCTGACTACTGTCAGGGGACCTAATGGTCACGGCACAACCCTGAAGGATTGGCGGTCATCCAGCTCAACTGGGCTATTAACTTTAATTTGACCATACAACACATCAGCAAATAGTTCATTCTTGTCTTTGTTTTTGCTTGGTCGTAAATGCAACATCGCTCATATGCTCATGCTCATGTGACATGCCATTTCAAATAATCCACACAATATGTCATGCGGTATCACTCGATAATTCCAAAATTCAATTTCCAATCAGCATTCAATCACGCACATTCCCTAACTCTTGGGAACAACCAACAATTCTAGTCATAGTCTGTCAATCAATTCTGACCAATCAATATCACGATACTCCAATACCCAATCACGTGTCTCAATATTTAATAATAAATAAACACACGTCTCAATACTCAATAATAAATAAATACGTGTCATCACGACTATAACAATCAACTATTCCCCAATAATACTCAATTATCCCAAAATAAGTATAAAATATAATTATACTTAAAGATACTCATTTAAGAAGCATATAATACTATAGTCGATTGTTCCAATAAAATAATTTAAGTCCCACAAAATACTTATAAATATTTTTCAATCTCATAATTAATATCCAACCCAAATAATTCCATTTAGTAAAACCCTTCTTTAATAAACCAATGTCATTTAATAATGTAGTCTATAAATACTATTGACTTTAGAAAAATAGACCATAGTAATTTTCCCCCAAAATTACTCAATTAAAACCATTTCCAATAAATAATCACAATTGATTATTTTCTCCAAAAATAATTAATTTTCAGCAAGAAATCGTAATAACAATATTAATATTAATAATTCGAAATTATAAATTAATTTAATTAATTAATAATTCCGAAAATAATAAATTATTATTATTATTTATTCCAAAAATAACAATAACATTTATTAATACTAACCATGCTTAACACTAAGCAAAGCTTAATCAAATAGTATTAGAACACTAATAATCATCATCCAAAACACTAATCAATAATTAAACTAATTAAACTACTCCTAAGCAAAATTAACCCCTAACTAAGGGATTAGGAAATCGACTCACAGTTTAGCGATTCCGACGACACGAGCATGATGGCGGCGGCGAGGGGAATGCTCGAGAACTTCCGGCACATCGAGACGAGGCGCCACGGGGCCGGATCTCGGTCGAGGGTGGCTGTCCACGTGGCGAGAAGCTGAGGAACAGAGCAACCAGTGGCTGAGGTGGCATGAGGCTGGCTAGTGGGTGGTCCAGCAACTCTAGACGGTGGCCAGCAGCTCCGGCGACTAAGCGGGCGGCTCCAGCGAAGGGAAAACAGAACCAAGAAAGAGGCGGAGGGTTGGTTCGCGGGGTGGAGGATAGAGGTGGCTGGGCTTAGCTGGCCGAGCAACGGCAAGGCAGCAGCTCGTTGCTTCGGCGTCCAGGTGACTAGCAACCGAACGGAGGTAGGGGACGGCAGCAAGGGCGGCCGACCGACAAGGGTTAGCTAGCTCGGGCCAAACCGAAGCTAAGAGAATCGAAGGAGAGGGAAAATGACCAGCTAGCTCGGTGACTAGGCGAAGGATAGTGAGAGGTGGCTGAGCTCGGTGGCCGAGCGCCGACAGCCGGCGGAACGGCTCCTGGCGGTGACAGACGAAACTTAGGAGGAGAGGAGCGGTGCAGCTGGCTCGCGGGGCTGGCTCAGCTAAAGGCTAACGGGCAGCGACTCACCGGCGACCGAGCGAAGAGTTGGGGGTGGCGGAGCTGTAGTGGTGGTCGGTTCTGGTGGCAGCAGCAGCAGCAAGCCAGGGACATCGGCCGAAGAAGAAGAAGAAGAAGAAGAAAGGAAGAAGAAGAAGCAACTACTGGGGGGGCGACGTGCTGGGGAAGCTGCCCGAAGAGAGAGAGAGAGAGAGAGAGAGAGAGAGAGAGAGAGAGAGAGAGAGAGAGAGAGACTCACATGGGCTGTCAATGAGAGGAGAGAGAGAAAAGGGAGAGAAGACTAGTCAAAGGGGGAAAAAGAGAGATAAGATGGGGACAAGTGGGGCTGTCGACAAGGGGGAAACGTGAGGGGGAAGAGAGAGAAAAGGGGAGGGAGAAAGGGAAGAAACGTGCAGAAGAAGTTGGGGGAAAAAGAAAAGAAAAACACAAAAGAAAAGAGAGCAAGACAAAACAAGACAAATCCTACTCAAGCCTCTAAGGGGTATTTTGGTCTTTTTACCCCTAAAGTACAAATTCCCAAGTATTTGGCTCCAAAGCTCGGATCGCTGAATCTTTTTCCAATAATTCGGGCTTATCGAAAAATCCAAGAATTAATGAGACAATGTCCAAAATTTTAGTCTCGACATCCTTAAAAGTTTGATACCGGATTGAAATTCGTGGTTAATATTGATCAATTGTGACTTTAATACGACCTAACTTTTGGGCAGCATTTAGGGGTTCTCACGTGTTTGACCCGTGGTTGATAGCTTTTCAATCCATAATCGTCCATTTCAAGTCAGGGCGATTCTCGATTGTCATGTAATCACAAGGGATTAATTGCTCACACTAAGTACAGGGCCAGAAGGAAATCGGTTTAACGTCGTCTGCAATTAATATCGAAGTCATGCGAAATCATCTACAATCCAACCTCGTACCTTTATTGAATCGATTTATTTCCGTTCGCTAATTGGCCTACCACAGTGTAGTATTGTTCCTCTTTGATCCTTATGGTCGAGCAGCCTATCTTTGATTAAATTCACTAGTCGTACATGTACTGATCATTAATTACCTTGTCAAATAGTTAGTTAACTCATGAGGGGCCAACTCAGAGTAAACGTAACTAACAGTGCATTAATAAAATAACCATTTCATCTATCCTAGAATGGATCGAAATTCAGGATGTTACAATCATCCTCAACATCGACTTTTAACTTTACCCCACTTTATCCTTCATATCTCCACTAGCTCTTCAAAGAAAAAGGCATGCTGCCAAATACCCTCAATAACAAATTGAAAGTAAAAGCGGTTGCTCACCAGGCAAACCAGACCCATCATGTGTAGAGTGATAGACTTAATAGATGCACTTAGGGCTGGGCAATAGGCCATGTGTGTTATCTAGTCCTCTTGTGAGCCTAGGCCAAATGAAGCCCATGATCCCTAATTAGCTTATCCTAACCCGACAAATTTTTGATGGACTAATTGGGGCCACATGGGCCCAACCTTAAGGACCCTTAGGGTGCCAAAAATACAATCTTTGGATAGTTACTTATCTACTGACCCAATTAAGCCCAATAGCTAACTAGTGACACCCTACCTTTGGGCTTAATTTTAAAAAGAATATAATTGATCATTATGACACTCAGTTAGGGAGCACCGGTAGGCCCCTAATAGTCAGTCAGTGTTTCCATTCATTTTCCTCAATTACTTTGTTCATTATTAACATTTTTTTCAACTTTTTCATTATAAATTTTGAATTAATTGAAAAACCCAAGCCCAAGCCATTAGTGCCTAAGTCCAACCTAATGCCCACCCTACTAGCAGTTAGAGTTCGTGTCGGAGATTTAAAGGTGAAGCGAGGGAAGATATGGTGGATGGTCCTAAAACCCTAGTGGCAACTATATTTCCTTTTGTGATTGAAAGTAGAAGTACAAAGGAGGAGGTCGCCACAAATCCTTGAGATTCTCTCCCAAAATCCCTTAGGCTTCTCGATCCAAATTCTCAATTCAAGAAGCAGAAATAGAAGCAAAAGAAGAAAATCCATTGGAATGTCAGAAACAACTATGAGCAACCTGGTGTAGCAATCATGGGCATCGAATATAGAGAAATTTCGCTTGGCAGTCATAGACAGCGAGAAACCTTTATGATCTTTTTTTCTTGAACTGCAAATTGCAAGATCTCTTTACGACCTCTAACCAAGGTTTCAAAAGATTAACAAATAAAGTCTTTGATATGAATTGTTTTATGTTTCCATATGGAGAAAGAATGAAAATTAAGCTTATTAAAGAAAATATAGGCCTAATATTATTTCTTAAGTAATTGAAGTCGTGAAAAACCAAAAAACAAGTAATAAAAGAAATTATTTTAACCATGACAAGTAGTAGGCCAGATTTATCCCAACTGCAAAAGCTGGTGCCTTTACTTGTCCTTCTTGAAAGCGGGGGTTATGATTGTCTTAAAATGTAAAGTTAATGCCTTTTACTGAGAAAAGCATGCAATATATAAGACGTTGGGTAAGTGGACATCGTTTATAGGATGGAGGGGCCCTATCACCATCTTCTATTATCATCCAAAAAAATGTTGTCCATGGCCATGTGGCAACTTTATAAAACTGAAAAAAAAAACTCTTTGCTCCTTCCCTCCTAAACTCCCATGGCCCCTAACTTCATTTTCCATCACCGCCTCTAGAAAAGCAACTTTTGGCATACGCACGTGACAACCAAAATCGCTGCCTCTCATCCCTTTCCTTCCTCTTAGTCCTCATTGTCGAGACCCCAAGAGGGAAGACAGGTTTAGAGGTAACAGTAGTTCTTGATCAACACGAATTCTCCCCAACTCTTACCTCACACGATGTTGGGAAGTTCATTTTATTTTATTAACCTAAAAAAATTGAGCCGTCACTAGCTATTGAAGCCAGCTAAGAGCCAAGTGAGATATGGGAGTATACCCCACATCTTACGCAATTGGAGATTTAAGTACGGGCATTTACTTAACTAGTTATCCAACTAATGCTCTTTTGGTAATTAAACTTGATTATTTATTAACTAATTGTCACATTAAATATTTGTATATCTAATTAGGGAAAGTATACTATAAGTTTCAAAACTTATCACGAAAGTGTAATTGAATTGTAAAACTTTCAAACCGTGTAATCAAGTTTTAAGATTTTAAAAAGATTCCCAAAATTTTCAAAAGTCCAATCTAGGGAATAACATAATTGGATCAAATTGACAAATATTAGGACTTGATTGCATTAGAATAATTATATATTAAACCATACATTCATCTAACAGTTTAAACTTTTGAAATAATTAGCAGTGATTCTATAAAATCTTACATGGTATTAGAATTAGAGGTCATAAATTCAAATCTTTTGAGGCCCTTAGGTGAAAATAACCGGATAAAGCATAGGGAGAGGAGTGTTAGAACAATTACATATTAAATCACGTCTTTATCTAATAGGTTAAGATTTTAAAACAGTTGGCCGTGACTATATAAAATCTCATAGGATTATATTTTTTGAAAGTTTTAATACTCAATTGTACTCTTATAATAAGTTTTAAAATTCAATTACACTTTTGTGACAAATTTTAGAACTTCTATTGAACTTATACCATCTAATTTGAGTTCTAAGGTTCTTGTTTATTAAATGTACATGTAACATCCTGAGAATTGACCCCATTTTGGGATTTTATAAAATGGCAATGTTAGTCGAATGCCTGGTCAGTACAAATTTTCTGAACTATGTGTTCGTGGGATAATGGATTACATGGAGGCGTCGATAAGAAATGATTTGCGTACGACTCGTAATTTCGATCAGGAACGAACCCTTCGACCATGAGGACCTGAGCGGGAACGATATCCTCTAAGTACTAGATCATTAAGGAAATGGAAATAAATTGATTCGGCCGAAGTACGAAATTGAACTGCTAGTGATTTCCGTACGACTTCGATACAAACTACGAACGACGTTAAATCGAATCATTTTCATCTAGTACTCGGGATTATCAATTAAGCCCCCGGGATCACACGAAAATCGAGGGACATCCTTGACTTGAGAATTGACGTTAACGTGGATCAAAGGATGGTTGACCATGGGTCAAATGTGAGGAAAGTCCTAAAAAGACGCTCGATAATCCAAATTGTACTCCGGTCGCAATCGACTCAATTTAGCCCTGATTTTTAATCCGATTTTGAGAACCGGCTTCTCAATGATGTCAAGACTAATTATTTGGACATCGCCTCATTTATTTTGGAATTTTCTGTTGGACATGGAAGTATCAGAAAAAGGAAAAATTAGACCGAGTTTTGGGCCCGTGGGTGGGCTAGCCCAAAACCGACGGCCCAATGGGCCTTGCACCCATTCAGCCCAGCCCAAGAGGGGCCCAAGCTGGCCCAAGTTTCCCTCCCTTTCCAGCCCATGGGCTTCTCTCTTTTGGCATTTTCCTTTTGGGCCCAAGTGGGCATTGTTTTTGTTTGTTTCTTGCTTTGTTTTGATTGGTGTTTGAGCAAGTGGCAAGCCCACTTGCCTTGGCTTCTCCCTCAAGTTTCCAACAGCTTTCTCTCTCCTCCTTTCTCCCCAAATTCCTTCAGCATGAGCAGCCCCTCTCTCTCTCCCTTTTTCTCTTCCTTTTCCCTTCCATTTCTGCTGTTTCTTGCTGTCCTTGCTGTTTTCCAGCAAGAAAACAGCCTTGCCGCCATCACCGGAGCCGCCACCACCACCCGAAGTATAGTCACGGAAGTTAGGAAGCTAGCCGCACACCCCCGATCACCCCTGGTCGCCCCGAACCGCCTATTTCGGCCTTTTTTTCACTGCTGGTCAGTTCCGCATGAATAGTAACCAGCATTGTTTTTGGTCCTTTTCGGCCACCATTTGTCATCCGTTGTCATCCCCAAACTTACCCCTCATAGCCCTCGTTCCCCTCTACGTGCCGGTGTCGCCTGATTTCCGATCCAAGTAAATTAACTTCCTAATCCTTATTTAGGGGTTAATCTTGCTTAGGGGTTAATTAGTGTATTTGTGTGTTTGTGATTAATTAAGGTTGATTTGTTAATTAGGCTGGTTAATTAAGGCTGACTAGGGTTAGTTAATTGACCATAGTTAGTAATAAAGTAACTAAGGTTTATTAATTAAAGTAACTATGGTTAGTTTTCAAAGTAACTAAGGTTAAAAATTAATCATGGTTAGGTTAAATTAACCAAGGTTGAGTTAATTGATTAACCATGGTTATGTTTATTTATTTTTATTTATTTATTTAATTTCAGATGAATTTAGTGTTCATGATCACTGTTCATAGCACTGTTCATACAGAAGTAAATTTTGGTTTTAAATTGATGTGTTCTTGGTTGTTATGCTTTCTTGAAGTGCTAATTGTTAATTATATGCGTGAATAATGATAAAATGCATGATCGAAGACCGAGTGGAAGTGAAAGTGTTTGATTTCTTAAGTTATTCCTGAGAATTAGGGAATATACGTGATTGTTGATTGGTTGAATTTGGAATTTTGGAATTGTTGAGTGATACCTTATGACATATTGCATGAGTTATCTAAAATGGCATATCGCATATCGCATGAGCACATGAGTGACGTTGCATTCATGACCAAGCAAAAGCAAAGACAAGAGTGAACTATTTGCTAATGTGTTGCATGGTCAGATTAAAGTAGATAGCCCGGTTGAGAATGATGACCGCCAATCCTTTGGGGTTGTGCCATGACTATTGGTCACCTAACAATGGTCAGATGCGGAGTCACAATTGAGGCCGAGCCCATGCTCCTTAGGGAATGTCGTTGATGGGGGAAAGCCCATAACGTTGTCGTGCCTCATGGGGGAGGATAATGCCTGGTCTACGACCAATTGATCGCCAACCATAAGCTTGTGCCATGGCCTAGAGGGTCGTAATAATCGGAGCATGTGTGGGCAGTGTGATATAAGAAAGTTTTGTGCAATACTCTAATTATTTGCATACCTCCTACTATTGTTGTGAGGCGATTGACAGTTTCTACAAGTCGTGTGTGCCAAGGCCAGGTAGGGTTGCCTGTGATTGCACCTATTTATTAAACTGTCTTTTGTGGTTATCTCTCTGAGGTGGTATTGGATGATTTGATGAATTAGGTTGTATGTTAAACTCCCGAGGCAAGCGAAGTTCCTAACCGGGGCTTAGAACTTTAACTTGCTGAGTTTATCTCAACCCATTGTGGTTAACCTTTTCAGGCCCTAGATGATGCAATACCCAAGGATTGAAGAGATCGATCCCTCCGAGGCCAGTGAGTAGGCACTTGTACAGTGTTAGATTAGCTAGGCTAGTTCCTTTTTGAGTAAGCCTTAGCTTGTCGCCTGTAGTAAGGTGTGTATGTATTTGTTGGTGTGCTTGCTAACCTTCAGATACATAAAAAAAAAATAATATTTTATCTTTCCTCTGTATCTCTGCGGCTATCCATGTTGTTGGGTTTGGGAGTTGTTCGTTTCCGCATGTGCTTAATTACAAGATAAAATGAATTGGTCAACAACAGTACCTGGGACGTCATACAGTTAGGCCTCAAGTGAAATAGGGTTGCCGCGAGCTCGAGAGTCGGGACGTGACAGTACATGCAATGTTTTTGTGTTTATTGTGATCCTAAAATGTAAAATAAACATTCAACTAAAACAAGTAAATCATGCATTGAAGCAACATAAAATAACCACAATCATTTCACTAAATATAGTAATAAAAAATTGAGAAAAAGACAAAAAAATGCGGTAACATAACCCAATATATCCAGGTAAAAGAGATACCATGAGCTCATTATTAAGTCTGGGACAACAATCCCCATGAACAAAATTCAAATCAAATCCAATTTCTACAAAAAAAGGCTAATCTAACCCTTGATGTCCATTGAAATCCTTAAAAGATATGTATTCCAACTATATGAAATTGAATCCAATATTAAAATCTGACAACCTAATCAAAGCATATTTTTCAAATCTTTTTCCAACTTTTTTTTATTGTTTATTACTTATCTTGATAAAATGGGAGACAAGCTAGGCCCTTGGGCCCAGTCCGTATGCAAGCACAATCTTTGGGTCAAGTGGGTTAGAGTTTAAGAAGATAAGTAGGCCCTTGCAAATGAAATGGGCTTGTTTGCTAGAGCCCAACCTGCGTATAATCAAAACTAAGTCTAGATCCATCATACCAAATGTAACGCCCTAAAATTCGAGCCATTTGAGGGAGAAATGAACGTTAATTTCGCCAATGCATTATTGGTTGATCTCACTTGGAACTAATCACTCTTGAGATCCTAACCTTGAGGAGAAAGACTAATGATGACAGAACTCGTGTGACTAAAGAACTTGACCTGCAAAAACGACTCGACCGTGAGACTTGCGTAAGGACAATCCTATAGTTATGCAGTTCGATTTTAGGGATGACTAGAAGTCGATTCGGAAACAGAAATAATAGGATGACGGGTGATTCCGTCTACTGTTATCAAACTCGCGAACGGCTTTATGTCGATCCTTGATAATCGTGTACTTTAAAATAAGAATCTATCATGCGCAATTTCGCATAGTCAAGGACGTCCATGTGTCGAAAAGTCTTGAATGTGATTTGGCATAAGTCGATTACGTGTGAATCCTCGAAACTGCCTGTTAGTTTGAGTTATACCAAAATGGCATTCGGGCAAAATTGACAAGGCATGAGAATCCAATATTGGACTTCGAATTTTTGAGAACATCCGAGATAGACTTTTGGACAATGTTTCTTGGATAGTTGATAGTGCCAATTGAGCCGAGTTTTTGGGAAATGAATTTACGGACCGAGGAAACAAGCTTACGAGGACGTGGGTCGGGTAAGACCAGTGTGGGTCTCATGCCCAAGGTGGGATAGCTATCGTTGTAGACCCGATGCAAGCAAGTGAGCCCATTGGGCCAAACCGACCATTTACCCTCCCGAGCCCGTTGTCTAAACTTGAGCCAATTTGAGCCCAACAAATTTTAGAGTCTGTTCCTATTCATTTTCTAGCCCATTTCTTAGGCTCGCCTTTCATTTTCAGCCCAAGGGTAGTTTGGGAATTGTGCAAGGTGGAAATGACCATTTTGCCCCTAAATATTTTGAAGAAAAGACAAAAGAAGAGAGAGAAGATGATGTCACTTACTTGGGGACTTGAAGCAAGCATTCAATGGCCTTATTGAGGCCTTGAAGCAATCCTCAATTCACTCTCACTCCTCCTCCTTCAGCCCTCTCAAAACCGCACACTTTCTCCCTTGTTTCCTTTCCTTCCTTCAGTTTTTCTTTCCGACCTTCCTCCAAAAACCCAGTTGTTCATGCCTTCCCATGTGAATCACGGCCCGTGCCACCCACCAATTTGCTTAGAAGAAAAATTTCGTACGGATGGCATTGGCCGTTCGCCGATTGGAGCCGTCGGCAGACCCGTCGACCGACCAAAAGCCAGTTGTTGCCGAACCGCCTACTGTAGCACCCCTACTGTCCAGTTTCGCATTTGTTGCTGTTTTCCTCCATTTTTGACCGAACCATCGCCCATACTAGCCACTAGCAATTCCCCCTAGACCCCTAGGTGCCAACGATCGCCGGCCAACAGCTTGTCGGAGCTTCGACCAAGCCGTTTTGCTCTGATCAACCTCTGTCCTCCTACTGCAGTGCTATTTTCTGAAGTTCAGTGGGTGTACAGAGGTTGTTGCTGCTATGTTCAACTTGGGACCACCTTGGAGTATCGTGAGAGAGGTCCTTGAGTGTCGGGTTTGTCGCCGCCACCTCGTCCATGTCGTCGGCCCACTTAACGGGTGAGTTTAGCTCATAATCCTTTGTTAGTGCCAAAACTTGCTTAGGGTTAGTTTAATTAGTGTTGATGTTAGGTAATGAAGTTTAATTAAGTTGTATTAGCCACTAAGATAGGTGGTTAGATAGATGGTTAAAATTAGCTTAGCTTAATTGTATTTAATTATGGTTAATTGTCCTTGATTATGCTTAATTGTGTGTTATGTGTTAATTAAGCATGTTTTGCCTTAATTTCTTGATTAATTTGATTAATTGTTTTAATTAATGATTTTCTTAATTTTTGAATTTAATGATTTAATTATTAAATTCTAAAATTTTACTGTTCACGTGCACTGTTTTGATTATTGTTCACGGCATTATTCATCCGGAAGTGAAATTGTGCATAATTTCATGTGTCTTGATTCTATGAAGTGAATTAGATGTGTCGTTATATGAATATCCGCATGAATCGTGTGATTTTCACAACAGGGGGAAAAATGGTTTGTCCGAGGGACACCGGAAATGGACCGCCTTTATGAGAAAGAAAATGGTTTGTTTAAGGGACACCGGAAATGGACTGCTTTGATGAGAAAGAAAATAGTTTGTCTGAGGGACATAAAAAATGGACTACTTTGATGAGAAAGAAAATGGTTTGTCCGATGGACATCGGAAATGCACCGCTTTTATGAGAAAAGATTTGAGGTTTTATGCAAGCATGTGTGCATGAGCTAATGCTTAAAGATAATAAGTGGATTGTGATGGTATGCTTGTGTGATCACTAAGTTGAACCTATTGCCCCGGTCGAAGTTCCGAGGGTGACGGTCCAATTTATCGGAAACTCGGCGAGGTCATGGAAGGGCATAATTGTATCTCTGCGAAGGAAGGACACTATAGTGCAGTGGCGCCTCAGTTGTAGTCCGGATGCGGAGTCGCGGTAGAGGCCGGGCCCTTGCTCCTTTAGGAATACCGTCTTGGGTGGGGGTCCCTTAACGTCGCCACGCCTCATGGGAGATGGCGATACCTGGCTATACTAGTAGACACCGACAGGAGTTCAATTGTAGCCCTATGGGGCAGTAATAATCAGAACACGTATGGATGCAAGAGCATATTTGAAACATGGCATCATTGGTTTCGATTATGCATGAATTGATAACGTGCAGGATGTGGTAATGGCTAGGTGAGATCGTTTGTGACGTGACTCGCATGTGATTGATGAACTGCATCATATAATGGCCATGTGCATTGCGTGTATTGTGCTGACTTATAACGTGCAGGGTGTGGCATACCGAGTATGGTTGCATGCGAACTGACTATTTGATTGTTGGTCGCATTGCTTGCATTGTGTGAGGTTTAACGTGCAAGGTATGGCATGCCGAATAAGGTTGCATGCGAACCAATTATATCATTATTAGTCGACCCCGTTTGTTGTTGGTTGCTAATTGTTGGTTGCTTGTTGTGGGATTGAATAATGGGTGGTTCTGGAGAGATACCGCAAGTTGAGTTGGTATACTAATTGAGGTTTAGGGGAAGAACTCGCTGAGATTTTATCTCACTATTTATTATATAACCACTTTCAGGCCCATAGAATGGCGTAGTGGAGAATCTTGCCTCCACTCCTCTAGTGATCGACCCGACGGAGCCTCAGTCTGATAGGTCCCAGTGATGGCAGTACTGAACCCGAGGGTTCATTGTGTACAGCTGGATTAGCCTAGCCTAATTCCTTTTTTGTTTGGCTTAGAGGATAGATCGGCCCCTTTTGTTGGGCTTGTAAATCAGAAAATGATCATTCATTGGTTAATCTAGTTAATTGTGTAAATGAGTAGTTGAGGTTTCTACTATTCATCCCTCTATCCGTGTTTGATTGTTTGATTATTTGATTGTTTGTTTGGATTGGGGATGGTTCGTCTTCCGCTTGGGCATAATGAAAGATTAAAATGAATGGTCGTCGACGAGTCCTAGGACGTCATTTTCAATTAACCATGGTAAGGGGTTGTCGCGAGCTCGAGAGTCAGGGCGTGACATCCCCGTTGGTTTTGGTATCAAAGCGAGGTCGAGACTTGGAGTGATAAGATGCGTGAGATTTTTGGGATAGTGAGTGTAACATCCTGAAATTCGAGCCCTTTGAGGGAGGAATGAACGTTAATTTCGCCAATGCATTGTTGGTTGATCTCACTCGAAACTGATCACTCCTAAGATACTGACCTTGAGAGGAAAGACTAATGAGGACAGAACTCGTGCGACTAAAGAACTTGACCTGGGAAAACAACTCGCCAGGAGAATTGCGTAAGGATGATCCTGTAGATATGCAGGCTGATTCCAGGGACGAATAGAAATCCATTCACGGACAGAGTATAATGGGGCGACGGGTGATTCCGTCTACTATTATCGAACCCGAGAACGGCCCTATGTCGATCCTTGATAATCGTGTACTTTGAAATAAGAATCGATCCTTCGCAATTTCATGTAGTCAAGGACGTCCATGTGTCGAGAAGTCTTGAACGTGAATTGGCACGAGTCAGTTACGCATGAATCCTCAAAGCCGCTTGTCAATCTGAGTAGTACCAAAATGGCAATCGAGCGAAATTGATATGGCATGAGAATCCAATATTGGACCTCGAATTTTCGGGAACGTCTGGGATGGACTTTTGGACGATGCTTCATTGACAGTCGACAGTGTCGATTGAGCCAAGTTTTTGGAAAAGGGATTTTCGGATCCAGGGAATGAGCCTACGAGAACGTGGGTCAAGCAAGATTAGTGTGGGCCTCATGCCCAAGGTGGGACAGCCGCCATGGAAGACCCGAGGCAAGCAAGTGAGCCCATTGGACCAAACCAACAATTTACCTTCCCGAACCCATTGTCTAACATTGAGCCGTTTCAAGCCCAATAAATTCCCGAGGCCGTTCCTATTCATTTTCAAGCCCATTTCCTAGGCCTGCCCCTCATTTTCAGCCCAAAGGCACATTGGGAAATGTGCAAGGTGGAAATGACCAAAATACCCTTGGATATTTTGAAGAAAAGTCAAAAAATGAAGAGAGAGAAGGTGATGTCATGTTTTAGGAACTTGAACCAAGCCATTAATGGCCTTAATTGAGGCCTATCTTCAGCCTCACTTTACTCTCTCTCTCCTCTTCATCTTCACCAAAACCGCACCACTTCTCTCCCTAGTTTCCCTTCCTTCTTGAAATTTCAGTTTCTGACCTTTCACTGAAAATCGAGTTATTCATTTCCTTCCTGTTGGAATCTCGTCTCGTACCACCCACCGTTGCGTTCAGAAGACGAAAATCGTTCATATAGCATCGACTGTTCGTCAAAGGAGTCACCGGCCGTCCTATACGGCTACTGGAAGTTACTGCTCGCCGGACCGTCACTATTTCGCCTGCAATAGCTTTGTTTCGCCTTTTCACTTGTTTTCCTTCCTTTCCGACCAAACCACCACCCATCCCAGCCACTAGTGGTTCCCCCTTGACCCCCAAGTGCCGCCGATCACCAGAGCTCCGGGCAGCCCGTTCAACTCCGATCAGCTTCTTCCTCCTCCAGCAGTGCAGTTTTTCAAAAGTTCAGTGGGAAATCTGAGTTTGTTGCTGCTGTGTTGAGCCCGGGACCTCCTTGGAGTGTCGTGGGAGAGGACCTCGAGTGTCGGGTTTGTCGCCGCCGCCGCGTCCATGTCGCTGGCTCGCTTAACGGGTGAGTTTAGCCCCTAATCCCTATTTAGTGCCTAAACTTGCTTAGGGTTGGGTTAATTAGTGGTAAGGTTGGTTTAGAAAGTTTAATTAAGTTGTATTAGCCCTAAAATAGGTGGTTAGATAGATGATTAAGATTAGATTAGCTTAATTTTGCTTATTAAGCTTAATTGTGCTTAATTTGAGATTAATTGTGTTTATGTGATTAATTAAGCATGATTTGATTTAATTGAATTGATAAATTATTTTAATTAATTTTTTAATTAATTTCTGATTAAATTTTTTAATTAATTGAATTTCAGAAAAATCATTGTTCATAATTACTGTTCACGAGCACTGTTCACGATTACTATTCACAATTACTGTTCACGGCGCTGTTCATGTAGAAACTAAATTTAGTCTTATTTTGATGTGCTCTTGATTGTTGTGATTAATTGAAGTGCCGATTGTTAATTATACTCGTGATTGATGATGAAATGCTTGAATGCCGGTTGAATTGAATTTTGGAATTGGCGAGTGATATCGCATGACATATTGCGTGGGTTATTTGCAATGGCATGTCACATGAGTATGAGGGCATGAGCAATGTTGCATTCACGACCAAGCAAAAGCAAAGACAAGAATGAACTGTTTGCTGCTGTGTTGCATGGTCAAATTAAAGTTGATAGCCCGGTTAAGACGGATGACCGCCAATCCCCATTGGGGTTGTGCCGTGACCATTGGGTCACCTGACAGTTGTCAGATGTGGGGTTGCGGTAGTGTAACATCCTGAAATTCGAGCCCTTTAAGGGATGAATGAACATTAATTTTGCCAATACATTGTTAGTTGATCTCACTCGGAACTGATCACTCCTGAGATACTGACCTTGAGGGGAAAGGCTAATAAGGACAGAACTCGTGCAACTAAAGAACTTGACCTGGGAAAACGACTAGACCGTGAGACTTGCGTAAGGACGATCCTGTAGACATGTAGGCCGATTTCAGGGACGCCTAGAAGTTAATTCGCGGACAGAAATAATGGGACGACGGGTGATTTCGTCTACTATTATCGAACCTGCGAACGGCTCTGTGTCGATCCTTAGTAATCGTGTACTTTGAAATAAGAATCGATTCTTCGCAATTTCATGTAGTCAAGGACGTCCATGTGTCGAGAAGTCTTGAACGTGAATTGGCACGAGTCGGTTATGCATGAATCCTCGAAGCCGCCTGTCAGTCTAAGTAGTACCAAAATGGCATTCGGGCAAAATTGACATGGCATGAGAATCCAATATTGGACTTCGAATTTTCGGGAATGTTCGAGAAGGACTTTTGGACGATGCTTCTAGACAATCGACACTGCCGGTTGAGCCGAGTAATTGGAAAAGGAACTTTCGGACCTAGGAAACGAGCCTACGAGGACGTGGGCCGGGCAAGAACAGTGTAGGCCTCATGCCCAAGGTGGGATAGCCACCATGGAAGGCCCGAGGCAAGCAAGTGAGCCCGTTGGGCCAACCCGACCCTTTACCCTTCCGAGCCCATTGTCTAAAACCGAGCCCATTCAAGCCCAATAAATTCCCGAGCCCGTTCCTATTTATTTTCCAGCCTTTTTCCTAGGCCTGCTCCTCCATTTTCAGCCCAAGGACAGATTGGGAAATGTGCAAGGTGGAAATGACCAAAATGCCCTTAGATATTTTGAAGAAAAGTCAAAAAGGAAGAGAGATAAGATGAGGTCATTGTTTGGCAAGTGGGGCAAGCCTTCATGGCTTGGATAAGGTTTATCCTTCAGCCTTCACTTCACTCTCTCTCTCCTCTTCATCTTCCCCAAAATCGCAGCACCTCTCTCCCATGGTTTTCCTTCCTTTCTTCTATTTTTCAATTTGACTTTTCACCGAAATCTGAGTTGTTCATTGCCTTTCCATTGGAATCTCGTCTCGTGCCACCCGCCGTTGTGTTCAGAAGAGAATTTACATTCAGATAGCATCAGCCGATTGCCGGAAAGAGCTGCCGATCGTCCCGTATTCCGGCCGAAAGCCGGCTGTCGCCGGACTGTCACTATTCCGCCTGCAGCAACTTTGTTCTGCCTTTTCTTCCGTTTCTCTCCATTTCCGGCCAAACCACCATCCATCCTAGCCACAAGTGGTTCCCCCTCGACCCCCAGGTGCTGCCAGTCGCTGGCCCGTCGCTCGCCGGAGCTCCGGGCAGCCCGTTCAACTCTGGTCAGCAACTTTCCTCCTGTGCAGTCAGTTTTTCAGAGTTGCAGAGGGATTTCGAGTTTGTTGCTGGTGTTCTCAGCCCCGAGAACGCCTTGGATCGTCATGGTAGAGGTCCCCGGGTGTCGGGTTCGTCACCGCCGCCGCATCCATGTCGCCGGCCCGCTTAACGGGTGAGTTTAGCTCCTAATCCCTATTTAGTGCCTAAACTTGCTTAGGGTTGGTTAGTTAGTGTTAATTTTGGTTTAAGGGGTTTAATTAAGTTGTATTAGCCCTAAGATAAGTGGTTAGATAGATGATTAAGATTAGATTAGTTTAATTTTGCTTATTTTAGCTTAATTGTGCTTAATTTGGGATTAATTGTGTTTATGTGATTAATTAAGCATGATTTGCTTTAATTGAATTGATTAATTGTTTTAATTAATGTTTTGTTTAATTTCTGGATTAAATTTTATAATTAATTGAATTTCGGGAAAATCACTGTTCATAATTACTGTTCATGAGCACTATTCACGATTACTGTTCACGGCACTGTTCATACAGAAGCTAATTTTTGTCTGAATTTGATGTGCTATTGATTGTTATGATTAATTGAAGCGCTGATTGTTAATTATACTCATGATTGATGATGAAATGCGTGATCGAGTGTTGGTTGGAAATTGAATTTTGGAAAATTGTCGAGTGAGATCGCATGACATATTGCGTGGGTTATCTGAAATGACATGTCACATGAGCATGAGTGATATTTCATTCACGACAGAGCAAAGATATAAATGGATTGCTTGATGATGTGTTGCATGGTCACATTAAGAGGAGAGCCCGGCGTTGCCGGAAGACCGCCAATCCTTATGGGGTTGTGCCGTGGCCGTTTGGTCGCCTGACTTCGGTTGGATGCCTGAGGGGGGACATGTGACAGGACTGCGGTAGTGGGCGGGTCTTGTGCTCCTTCGGGAATGCCATCAGAGGGAAGGGATGACCCCTGATGTCGCCGTGCCTTGGGGTAAAGAGGACGAAGCTGGTTTAGCCAGGAACCGCCAACTATAAGGTTGTGCCGTTGGCCCAGGAGGGGGCGTTAATAATCGGAGCATGTGTGAGTGTGAGACATGAGAAAGTTATGTGAGATGCTCTGATTATTCGCATGCTCTTGATGTCGTGATGATTTGTGGTATGCACGCATGAGTTGACAGTCGTGCAGGGTGTGGCAATGGCCAGGTGAGATCGCTTGTGGCGCGACTCGCATGTGATTGATGAATTATGTCATCTAACGGCCATGTGCCTTGCTTGCATTGTATGAGATTGGACGCGCAGGGTATGGCATACCGGTAAGGTTGCATGCGAATCGAATATTGCTATGTTGGTTGCCCTGTCTGTTGTTGGCTGTTGTTTGGTTTTGGTTGTTTGTTGTGGGTTGAGTGAGGGGTGGTTTTGGAGAGATACCACGGGTTGAGTTGGCATACTAACCGGGGCTTAGGGGGAAGAACTCGCTGAGATTTTATCTCAACCCGTCGTGGTAAACATTTTCAGGTCTTTAGAATGGCGTACCTGCAGTGGAGAATTCTGCCCCCGCTTCTCCAGTGACCGACCCGACGGAGCTTGAGTCTGATGGGTCTGAGTGACCATGGTGTTGAACCCGAGGGTTCTTTGTGTACTGTTGGATTAGCCTAGTTCTTTTGGTTTCGCTTAGAGGATGGATCGGCCCTTTTTGTCGGGCTTGTAATTCGGAAACGATACTCCGTTGGTTAATCCAGTAATTTGAATAAATGAGTAGTTGTTGTTGTTCTGGTTGTTCATCCCTCTATCCTTGTTTGATTGTATGTTTTTCTGGGGATGGTTCGTCTTCTGCTTGCGCTTAACTAAAGATAAAATGAATGGTCGTCAATGGGTCCTAGGACGTCGCTTTCAATCGACCAAGAAAAGGGGTTGTCGCGAGCTCGAGAGTCGGGGCGTGACAGGCACACCCAATATGCACTCTGGTGATTCACACTAATAGAAGCCCAATTTTTCAGATTCTGTAAGTTTCTACCTTCCTTGATGAAACTTTAAAGATACAGTCTCTCCTGTATAGAAGAAAAATTGCAGGGCTGAAGTTTTCAAGCCTGCCAAGTCTCCAAAGTGCAGCATCAAGTAAGTCCATTCTACTGCTTCACATCAAATGCAACTCGATTAGAACTAAAAGTACATAACTAGACATATATAAAGTACAAAGATCCCAAGAAAGAAAAGTGAATTAGATTTATTAGGAGATAGATGAACCCATAATCCCTGAGGAAAACAAAAGACCACCTCATTCAAGAAAGATGTCATGATATAAATGAGAAATTGCACCATGCTTGATGTCACAAGACTGAAATGATCAGCATCAGTTGATGCTATTGAAGAGGCTTAAGACCAGTTAAATACACTTCTTGTAAGCTACTTCAGCAACTGAAAAGTAATTCATGCAATCCCATCGTTTGTTACCTTCTTTGATACATATGTAGTTTATCCAGTAACACATATCCAAAGTTAAACAGTTCTAAATCAAGGACAAGCCATGTCTAACATTTTATAGTTTGCCTTGAAGGTTATTACATAGTCTCCACACTAAATGCTTCGTAGAAAACTTTTTGGCAAAGCATTCACAATAGCCGTGCAATTTCCAATAGCAGTTTACAGTTAGTGTGCTATGGAAAGAGTACTTTTTGTTACCTTGTAAGAAGAAATTATTACCTTGTCCTGCTAACACAAACACACCACTTAAAACTTCAACACCATCTCATTCAGTAAAAAACTGCATCAATGAATAACATACTAGTAGTGAGGCCTACCATCAACCATATTTCAAATGACCACCTTATAAATGCTATTGGATGCAAGAAACTAAATTGACTGTTGACACGGTCGATGATCCCCATATTATCATACCCCCTCTTCAATGCAATGGGATCAAATTGAAAAAGAGAAGTCAATGTGCTATAGTTGCTGCCTTCGAGAATTTATCCGTACATGTAATTTTCTAAAAGTTGTTACTCTCAAATATTCAAAATTTCTCTAGTTTGCTGACAAAATCAATCCCATCAATGTGTAGAATAGAAAATCTAGTGGACATTTTATCACTAATTTCAAATTTCTAGTAGAGAAAAGTTTCAAAATATCTTACATCTTAATCTACATCTTAATCTGCATAGAGGATTCTCTCATTCATGCATGAGGAAACTCATGAACTGTTTTGACATGGCTTCTTCAGTGGTTATAGGAGGATCCTCATTGCTATTGTCGAAAATAATATGATTGGAATGCCTTGGCTGCAGTGGGAGGATCCTTATTGCTGCTGCTAGTTATCCTATATCAATTGCTGGCATAGATGAAGGGACCTCTATTAAATGCATACAAAAGCAAAAGAAGAAAGCACAAAATTGTGAAATGTCTAGAAATAACAAAGTTCAATAGAAGATTGCACAATGGAACTCAATCAACGTCTGTGTAGTTGAAAAGAAGCCTCTTACAGCTTGCTCAAAAGTGCCAATGTACTTATCCATAGCTCGCCTTATCACTAATATATATTGAAGAGAATAAGCTGCTGTTGTAGCACCAACAATGGGTGTCTTGCCAAAGCCTGGACGTCCATGTAAAAGAACATTTCACCATGGTCTTAGAGGAGATTGCACAAAAATATTTCATCAACAAATGTAAGAATGATAGATACAAAGATCAAATGGGTTTATATAACAAGTTAACAGTAACCACATTATTAGTAGAGAGAGAGAGAGAGAGATATGAGGAAAGGTGCAATAAGTCACCAGAAAGAATAAACAAAAGCTAGTCTTCAACAACACAAAGTTGCTCTTTCCTAGCAACAGAAATTGCAGAATGCACAATTCAATGCAACTAAACCTAGTCTTCAAAGACATAGTGGCTTGACCATAACGACAAGTTTAGTCTAATATCAATTGTCTCCCAACACAAATTTCATGCATAAATGGCTTAATACTAGAATGGAGAAAGATATTTGTTTTTTCTCAAATCATCTTGCGACTCAAGACTTAGAGGCTTCTCAACTTCAGTTCAAAAGTGACTAGAAAAGAACTTTCAATTCATCATGAAGGAAGTAACTAAATTGCTCATACGACATAACAGGTATCAACAATTCACTCTTCTGCTAACCAGGCATTAATTCCTTTATTTCATTCCTCACAAATCATGATGTTTCTCGAGTGAAATTAAAAAACCACTCCATAAAGTGAGACCAGTACTCTCAACCACCTCAGCCTTACAACAGAACCTAGCATTGCTAGCATCTTTAGTGTGCTTACTAAAAGTTCACTGCCACTTTATCCGTGTTTCTGAAGAAAGTTAGGTGCTGTGAAGCATGTCAACCCTAACATAAGGCTGATGCGCCACATAAACCAGCTTAAGAATCACCACCGTGGAGGCAAGTGAAAATTTCACATGTTCATGATACACGAAAAAGGATTTTCCCTTAGAGATAACAAGATGAATGAATACAGGAGATGGTTCCAAAACCAAGATGAAAGGTTGGCTAAAGGAAAACTCATGAAACAGGACACATCAACATTTAAGTTTCCATCTCTAATGCAGCAAAAAAAGAACACTAGTTCTATGGACTTACCATCATCAACTAACTATAGGCAATGGTTCTCTGAATTTTCCATCTCGGTTCAACCTCGGGCAATCAGTGACGGTGAATTTAGAAGATTTTGGCACACCCAACGCGCTCTCTAGTGATTCACACCTGTCGAACTCCAAGCTTTCCAGGTTTTGTAAATTAGACAGATTTAAGCTTTTGATGGAATTGCATTTGTAGAAAGACAAACTCCGTAACGATTTTAATTCTCCCAAAGCCTGAATCTCAGTTAGCTGAGGTAATTCCACCAGATGCAACCACTCGATCTCCTTTAGACTAGGCAGAACGGACATCGTCTTGAGCAACGGACAGTTGTACACCCACAATGCCTTGAATTTCCGTAGCTTTCCAAGCACCTCGAATCGAATCTCTCCCACCGAATATCTTGTAATACATAGCGTCAACAAATTCTCCAAGTTGGAAAGGACTGACCAATCAATCGGTGACCGGACATCCTCTAAACTCAATATTTCAAGGCTGGATGGAAGCCTGGTAAGAGATCGTGAGTCGGCGCAACTTATGAATAGTCCTCGTAACTGAGAGAGGGAACTGAAATCGATTGGAGGCAAGGCCACTCTTTCAACGTACAGGGCCAAAAACCTCAGAGCACGGAGTCTCTTAATCCCCTCTATGTTGGGTTCTTCTCGCACTGATCCTCCTCCTATACAAAGGTAATCTAAATTGGTTAGGTTTGAGAAGTCGGGGACTGTGGTCAGCGACTTTGACTTAATGCATAACTCCTCTAGACTCTTGGGAAGCTCTGGCAGCCGTTGAATTGAATCACAGTCATATAAAGAAATTTTTTGGAGATTTGAAAGCTGATTGATTGTTGCCGGCAATTCACTAAAGTGGCCTCCGGATAAGTCTAGCCTGTCCAATGAGGATAGTGCCCCGATTTCACTTGGAAGTTCCCCCTCCAGATAAAAAGAGTGGGCATCTAACTTTTCCAAATTTTCCAACATTCCTATGGTTTTCGGAAGTTCACTTATGTGGCTATACGTCAGATCTAGTTCCTTCAACTTTTTGAGATTTCCAATACAATTAGGTAAGATCTTGATTTTTGTATCCCTCAGATTCAACTTGACCAATGATTGGAGCCTCCCAATCGAGTCCGGTAGATTTTCTAAATAGCTCTCAGAACAATTTAAAATTTCCAACCTTTCAAGATTTCCAATAGAATGCGGTAATTCACTAATTTTTGTAAATATGATATTTAGCTCAAGCAATGATTGGAGCCTTCCAATCGAGTCCGGTAGCTTTTCTAGATGGCAACCCCAGCAGCATAAAACTTTCAACCTTTCAAGATTTCCAATAGGATGCGGTAATTCATTGATTTTTGAATAACTCAGATCCAACTCGACCAATGATTGGAGCCTCCCAATCGAGTCCGGTAGCTTTTCTAGATGGCAACCCCTGCAGCATAAAACTTTCAACCTTTCAAGATTTCCAATAAAATGCGGTAATTCATTGATTTTTGAATAACTCAAATCCAACTCGACCAATGATTGGAGCCTCCCAATCGAGTCGGGAAGCTTTCGAAGTTCTCTATGTGGCAAGATTAGATGCTTCATCTCCGCTAAATTACCAATTGAGTGAGGCAACATTGAGGGTTTTTGATCTACTATTCTTAGCATCGTCAAAGATTTTAGACCACCAATGGACTTCGGTAGTGACTCAATAGATTCACTCATTATCTCTAGGTAATCGAGCTCTTGTAGATTGCCAATGGACTTGTCAATCTTTCTTAGTCGAGTGCATCTGAGAATCAATTTCTCCAGTTGCAAGATTGCGGAGAACTTGGGCGTCTTTCTAAGGAATGGACAATCCTCAAGTTGTAGGATTTTCAACTGTTTTGCTACCTATAAAGTAATTGAGTTGAAAATCAGAAAAGAGGAAGAGTAAATGTAATGCAAAAGTATGTCACAAGATCATACCATGATTTGACACCATCCTCCCCAATCTTTTGTAATGTTACTCCCAGATAGCTTGAGAATGGTTAGGTTCTTCAACCCAAAGTTGGTAGCTCGAAATTTTGAAGGGCAATTGCTCCAAGAGAGCCATCTCAACTCAAAGAAAACATCCTTAAAGTCTCCTTCAAAGTTTCCATGGTCCAACTGAAGGAACCTAAGTTTGACCAAGCCTGCAAATTGCTTGGGCTTAAATATGTACGTCTTATTAGGGTGAGGTGTACCAAGATTGAGAGCCACTATGTCTTTAGTTCCCTGGAAAATAAAAGTAGCAACCAATGAGTACACGTGTCTATTTGACTTGATATTAGATGAAAAAGGTGATAATGGTAATGGATGGCCTAGAAAACATTCAGAGGTAAAGATTACCGTTTCTGTCTGCACTACACAAAAGGCCTCTGTGGGAGACCACAATCTACTACCCCTCATATGGATTTCACCACTTTTTGGGTGGACGATATTCTTTCCAAGGTCTCTAAGTTGGTCATGCATCCATAGTCTATCATCGTTGGATATCTTTATCAAAGACATACGTTTGAGGTTATTGACCTCAATTTCGGTTGGATACCCATAATTTGCATCCCAAAATTTAACTGCTGTTGTTTTGTCTTCATTGAAGAAGAAACATGCGATATCAAGATAAATTTCTTGTTGATTAGTCTCCAATTTTTCGTAGCTTATCATTAGCTTCTTCTTGACATCCTCATTCATCACCTTCTTTAATTTGCATAGGGTGTCTTCCCATGTACGTCGGCATTTTCCACGAAGTATGGAACCTATGACATCGAGAGCCAATGGAAGTCCTCCTAGCGCATTGATTAGCTCTTCTGTGATATCCATATAATCAAGTGGAGGCGTGGCACGTCCCAAGGCACGCTCACAAAAAAGTTGAAGAGCATCATGCGAATTCATCTCCGACATCTCGTAGAGTGAAAATTGTCCACTATTAGAGACTGGGAGATTGTCATCCTCACATTCATTTACCAAGAATCCAATATTCCTTGTTGTTATGATGATTCTACTGCCCTCACCAAACCAGTTGGGCTCGCATGCAAGTCCCATGATTTGGTCCAAATTGTCGATGTCATCAAGGACAACGAGGATTTTCTTGCTACGGAACCTTGTCTTGATCATGGAGAGGTTTGTGCAACTAATATTGAGAATGTCGGACAACAATTTCTTTTGTAAGTTTATTATATCATGATTTCGGACATCTTTGAGAAAGCAACAATGACCCCGAAATTGAGGGGAGATTTGCCTGAAGACAGCCTCGGCTAATGTCGTCTTTCCGATGCCACCCATACCATGAATCACGATAAACCTTACATCAAAAGCTCCAAGATCTAATAGCTTCATAATGTGATCCATCGGATCCTTAATTCCCACCAAATGATTAGGCATGTCCGTCCGTCTTGGCCATAACAAATTGGAAACCTCTTCCACCATGAAGTTTGTAAGTTTATGTAGACTGCCACATACATAACATGCAATCATCTCAGATTAAAAAATCACATATGGTTTCTATGCCCGCAAAACGTGTCACTTGAAGGTTATCATTCAAATTAATTGACTTGTAAAAGAGTGATCTTTCAAGCTATAAGCCGTTTGCACAAAAACAAAAATTCACAAATGAAAGCTGCTACTGTCAAGATTCTTTGGTCCGGTAAATGGTGGGAAAAAGGTTATTTCACGACAAAGGTCTAATTGGACCTTGGCTAGAATTCCTCGCTAAACCTGGTCTATTTTATCTCTTCAGCTACAAAGGATGAGTTTGAAGATTGATGTAAACGAGTAAGATTCTCTCACCAGGTAGTTACTAGGAATTTAGGAAACAAGAATAAAACCTTAAGAACATTTTTCTTAATGTACTTGAATATTGGGGTAGTAACCGAAAACAAGAGACACTTTTGGAGTATTTATCAGCCTTTATTTGAGTTGCCAACAATCATTTTTACCAATAAGTTACTAACTAGTTTAAGTTAGCAATCTCATCAGTCACATTAAATTTGTTGATAATTTAATCGGAATAAGTTGATAAGTAACTCAAATTATGATTGGTAATTTTATAATAGAGCTCCTCATGTGAGAATGTTCGTGAACTATGCTAATAAAAGCGGGTCGGTTGTTAACAGAAGTTTGTTACGAAAGCTGGGAATTTTCAAACAAAAGATAAATATTGCTAAGTGGCTCACACAAGAATGGGTAACCTAAATTAGTTAGTAACTTAATTAGAGATTATTTAGTACAAAACTCATTAGGGCTAGTACTTTGTTTCAAATATTGGTAATTTTGGAATGTGAAGTAAACAATTCAAATAAGAGATGGTAGGTTTTATAAAAGTTGTAAATCGGCAAACGATCAAGTAAACACCGGTAACCTAAAATTACTTTGTAAAATAATTGAAAAGAAGCTGGTAAGACAAAATTAAGATTGGTAGTTTCATATAAAAGTTGACAAATTTAAAATTAGGATGGTCACAAGGCAAAGGAAATCCGCATCCCGTGGTATATCACTATGAAAAGCCCCAAATTGTTACACCTGTAACAAACTTACCTCAAATGACTATCTAACCCCAAACTGGTATACTTTGACAAATTTACCTCAAACCCCAAATTAGTACATTTATGACAAATATATCATTCGTTAAATTGGATTAAATAGTACGATAAAACTGCAAAACTAGTATAACTGTGACAAATTGAGAGTAAAATCTCAAACGGTACACTAGTCAACTATTACATGCCATCCAACTTAGTAATTTAACTATAAAATTTAAGGGAAACTAACAGAAGATAAATTTATCACAAGTGTATCAATTTCGGGTAAATTTATATAGATGTACTAATTTAAGATTTTTGATGGTCAAAAATTTAGTTTGGGATAAATTTATCGTAGGTATATTAGTTTGTGCTTCTTCATGGCATTAACCCAAACCTTTGTACAAAATTTCAATGTAGTTTTTTCAACCAATATCCACTGAAATTACTAAAGTGGCAATTTACACATGATGTCAATTCCAGTAAAGTTGTCCACCTTACCTTACCACGTAAGACAATTGCGATGAATGGACATCACCTTAGTAATTTCTGGCTGCAACTAGGTGGAAGGATTATATTGGAATTTTACATATGCTTACGACTACATTGACAAAATTAAAATATCTTGTACTCAAATGTCATGTATAATAAATTTAGAACTGATTTGACAATTATGCTTCCACTTCATTTTATCCTTTTTTACACTGGCTTGTTTCTTCTTGTCACACACAGCTAATAGCAAGACCTCTAGAAATTTGGCCAAATATCAAGTCATCAATAAACCCGATATTGATAATCTCTTCAAGCAATAGGGATGAGTTTGAAGGTTAACGGAAAAGAAAAAATATTACCAGTCAGTTGCCTTGAATATAGGAAACAAGAATACCAGCTGAAAAGCATTTTTCTTAATGTATCCGTGGCGTAGAATACTAGCCGAAAATGGCAAACTAGATATTGGTAATGGCAAACTAGTTGGTACTTTAATCGGAATAAATTGGTAACTAACTCAATTATGGTTGGTAATTAAATAACAGATTTCGTTGCCTAATGACCTTCGTAACTTGTGCAAGTAAAAGTTGGTGAGTTATGAACAAAAGTTTTAATGAAGGTTGGTAGTTTTGAAACAAATAATAAAAACTGATAAGTAGCTCAAATAAGAATGGATAGCTTAAACGAGTTGTAACTTAATTAGAGATCATTGAATATGACCCTCATATTAGAGTTAGTAATTTGGTATAAGATTGGTAAACAATATGGTAATTTGTACAAAAGTCGTAAATTGGTAAGCGATCTAATAAACTTAGTAGATGATTTACATAAAAGCCGGTGAGCTAAAACTTGTTTCTAAAACAATGGAAAAAGAAGTTGGTAAGACACAAATTGAAGTTGATAATTTCATATTAAAACTAATGACTTTAAAATAAGGGATGGGCATGGAGCATGGGAAATATGTACCCCCGGTGGCCTGCCTTAGACGAGGCAAATTTTTCGGAATTTTGCATGGCACAGCTTGGGCATGGGCAATAATAGGCTAGCCCTTTCCGTTCTCGAGGATTGAAACTAGTAATGCGTTTAATGAAGGACAGAAACAGTAAGGTTTAATGAAGAAGGATGTAAGTAAGCAGAGAGTAACGGCTAGGGTACCACAAAATAAGATAGAGAGTAGTTACATAACTCAAGGCAATTAGAATTGTTACTTATCCATTTCTAGAGGTTTCTAGACTTCTTAAACCATAACTACAACTACTTAGAAGTCGCTTAGGTGAATTTTGGGTTAATTAAGATCTGAGGCCATGAATATGTCCATGTTTCAAGCAAGAGCAAGAATAAACAAAAAATTTATGTTCTACTATGAATGAACCATAGAAGAATGCTCAATTTAAGGTCGCGGATTTTGCACAATTGGCCACTAGAGGAGCCTATGACCCTTGCTCCACCATAATAAAAGTAAAAGCCCAAGATCGATAAACACCTAAACCTAAGTCAAATTTCCGCCAACTAACCAAGAATTACTATAATCAGAAATATACTGGAAGATCGAACCTCTAACCCATGCAAAGATCTTTTTTATTTTTTTCCAGTTCTTTTGAATAATGGCATACAAATATCTTTGTAGTGTTCGGTCTTTTATACGCAGACCAACTAGAAAAACCATGACCTCTAGCCTCCTCATATGGTCTTGTAAAATTATCATTATTTTTGCATAACTCGGGGGTGCGACCATAATTAGCCAGTTCCCTCATGAGAAATAGTAGCAACGCATATGAATTCCCTAAGGCCAAAACCGAATCCACAAGGATCGGTTTTTACTCTTGGCTATGAGTTTTTGAATATTGCATGGACTTAGTCTATGCCACAATTTCTCTATATTTCCCGCACGTTTTTACGTCTTTCGAAAGTTCATCAAACACTAATGGGTTTGTAACCATTAATAGCTCAGAACACATAAAGAAGCTCCTTCCTAGGCTCTCTTACTTTGGGCCGATTCTTCCTCTGCTTTTATTAGTATAGGAAAAGGAAGAAAGATCTGACTTCAAACTCAATCTAATTTTTCAGGAAGGAAAACATGGGGTCCGGAAAATTGCACCAAAAGTCCTTAACTTTATGTATGGAATGCAAATGAAGTTTGAAATTAATTATTTTTATTTTTCACAAATATATGGTCCTACTATTTTATTACATCTTAGATCTTCATGGATATCTTGGTTTTCTGGCATTATAGATTAATTAAGTTGATGTACCTTAACTTTAATTGTTACCAAAACTTGATATTAAAAGTGAAAAGTCAATTTGTGCAAGAAACCTGGCCCTCTAAAAGAAATTTCTGTCTCCTCCATCGCGTCAAATCCAACCATAAATTACATAAGGTTGGACAGCAGCAAACCAAATAATTATTATTTAAAGAAACGAGAAACGAAAATCTCAACAAAGAAAATAAAGTCCATGGAGAAGAAAATAAATACCCATGATCTTTCAGATTCCTTCCTCTAATTTTGGCAACCTCTCTTAAAGCTTTCTTCCATTTCTTTGCTAAATCCTTCCCAAAGGTGCTTTTGTGCTTTCGGAGAGCTTTTCGATATAACTTGGTCTTAAGCTTGACATCATCCGCATCCACATCCCAGAAGATAGGAAGGATAACTTTCTCATCGTCATCTCTTGATAACTCCACTATATGTGCCAGCTCACGAAGGCACCATTTACTTGAAGCATAGATTTTGGAGAATATGGGGATGTAAATTCTGCAGTCATTGATCGCTTGCAAGAGGCTGCCTCCGATCTCTTCACCAACTCGGAGCTCTTCATTGTCTTTGAAAACGCGGATGCCAGCGTGGATCATGTCATTGTAGAGAGTGTCTGCAATGATTAAGTGAGTGTCGGGTCTTCTGAAATTCAAAAACACCTCATAACCCCTCCCCGATCCGCCATCACAGCTGCTGCCTGTCACAGTTGTCGTCGCCGTCTCTTCTCCCTCCCTCTTTCTCTTCATTTTGGAAGGACGATGCAGAGATGGATCTACGGATTGAGTCTGCCTGGTGACTTGGGAAGTCTCGGTCCGATGTATGTAAAAACTTGATAAAGCAACGGAGGGAGATCGCGCACTTTCGCTCCGGTTGCTTGGAACTTACCTGCCGCCTTCCTTCGTTAGCGAAAAAACCATTCAGACCGACAAAATAATTGATGGGAAGTCTTCGAAGGTGAAAACGTTGGGAGAGAGAGAGAGAGAGCGAAAGAGAGCTCTGCGTCACTCTCCACAACAAGTTTTATTTCTTTTTCAAGCGATGAGTGGGAAGTGGGGACCGGGGACAATCGCTTTCACTTGAAAATATCTAATTCGCCTATAATAAAAACTAATCCATTTTTTATATTGGGTTAATTTACTTTTCAAATATTGGATGCTTTTTTCATATACTCCTATAATAATACCTATTTCACTAAAAAAATATCTGATTTTGCTGTGAGTATGGACAGCACAAATTCAATTTTTTTGTTAGCATCTTCAAAGGTCCAGTTACACCTTAAATAAATTCAACTTTTGTTCTGGCCTCACTGGTTTTTATGCGTGTATCATGTCATTTTATGTTGGCTTAGATGGTCAAATGACCTATTGGAGCTTGATGGGATATAATATATATTTTGTTATGAACTTAAGAGTTGGCCCCACTACACAAGAAAATGGATATGACGCCAATGGGATAGTATATAAATTTTCTAATTGGCCATATATTTCACAAATTTTTTATTTATTTACTTTAGACTTGACATAATTGTGATAACCTTGTTTGGCTCACTTATGCAATTAGGTGTTAATATCACCATTGATTTTTTTGTTTTACTTTTACATCATGCAAAAACATAAAGGAAATAAGTGAGATTTTGGAAAATAAAATAAATCAAATAAAATCATAAGTGATGATAAAGAAATGCAAACTAAACTAAAGACATTAATGAAACATAGGTTAGATATATGCGAGATCATGTTTTTATATATTAGGACTTAGTTAAATAAAGTGATTACAAATGAAAGAAAAGAGTTAAAATAAGATAAATTATGTAATACTGGGATAATATACGAAAAATTGCACTAATAATGTTAGACATTTGGCCCAATATGCTATTATGCCCTAAACAATTGAGAAAGTGCATAAAATTTTTAAAGTTAGTACACACATCTCCATCCTATTCTTAGTTTAATTCAATTATTTTGGCTAAGTTTATTCTCCATTTGTCATTTTTTTCCTTTTCCATCTTCCCCTCTCCCCATTTTTCCAATTTGCCCCTGACTATTCACTCTCTCTCTAACCCATGAACAGTGACAAGAAGCGCATACCCAATGAATAGACATGACGTCTCCACCGCACGTTGGCCCCCCATCTCCACCGCACGTTGGCCCCCCATCACCGCAGCAACTCGCCGCCCGTCGCCACCACCTCGTGCTGGCCTGGTCGTCGAGTCCAAAATTGAGCCGCCTGAGGCCACTCCGAGCCCGACACCACTGCAGTCTGTGAGCCGGATCCAGCATCTTCGGCTTCGGGCAACCTCAGATCTGGTGTTGCCCACAGCCGTGAATAGACGACCGCCGCGAGCAAGGTTGCCTCAGGGAGAAAGAGTCGGGAACAGAGACGGTGGCTTGGCCGAGACAGGACGCAAAGTGATTGGCGTAGGCGATGGCCAGGACCTCGACGACAAGGGTTGACGGCAGGGGAAGGGGGGACGACATCGGCGACGCAGCAATGAGGTGGTGGAGGCTTGCGGTGACTGATTGGTATAAAAATCGAGTCCGCAGGGTGACTCAGGAAGTCTGAGTCTGATCCTTGAAACAACTTGATAAGGCTGTGGACGTCATGATCAAATTTGTATAAAAAGCTAGAATTCTCTAAGATTCAAGTCTCCAGTTGGTAGTTGGTGTTGGTGTTCTCTAGCTTAAGTTGCGATAGTTAAAAATAGTGGCTAATAAAATGTCCAGCATGCAAAAAGAACAAGCAGAGATAATGTTCAGAGAAATTAACTGAAGAGCGGCAGTGGAAACGAGCCTAAAAATAGGTATGTCTGTTTGGTCTTGGAAACAACAGACTAACTGAAAAATGTCTTCCCCTCTATCCTTCGTAACACACAAACATCCAATAATGAAACTTTCCTTACCTTGTCCCGCTTGCTCCTTTGCCTAAAAGCCCCACGCAAACAGAGTGGGATCGCTCGGTTGAGGAAATAATCCTTCGCCTGGAAGTCACTTGCAGCCTTGCTTCATAAGCTTAAGAAAAGGGCCATACAGATCGCACATAAATAGGAGGAAGTGTTGAGGAAAGAAATGACAAAGTCGTCGTCGTCGTCGGTGGTCCCGGAAATATATTTTATTATTACTTTGTTATTAACATCCAGCTGCCTGGAAGTCACCTGTGGCCTTCCTTCGTGTACATTAAAACAAAAACAAACAAACAAACAAAATACATTCAGACTCGCACCAACTACTTGAGGAAATAATTGATGAAAGTCTTAGGAGGAGGTGGTCTCGGAGATATTTTGTTATTATGTTGATGAACAGTCACATGCTACTATTTGCCATTACTTTGTTATTATGTCCAGAACACCAATTCAAGTTGTCTGACATAAAATAAGTAATTTATCGGATTGAAGTCTTATACAACTAGTTGTATTTGTTTAAGGCTCCCTTCAATTAGACTTGGAAAATCCCCTATACAGATCTTATGAACATACTCGCTTGTCTTGAAAAAAAATTTCTACTATAAAATTATATGCTTCCTAGAGATTGCATGTTAACTTCAAATTATTTGCTATTGCGATAAAGTTACCTAAAACTGAATATAGAATAAGATTGCACTACAATATTAGATTGAACGATGACAAAATGAAATTCCTCATTGATTGAAATTACTCACCGAATAAAATTACATGCTAATATTGAAATCAAATGCAGATTCTGTCAGAATTTGATTGTTCTCTATCGTTTGTTTATTAAATAATTTCGCATTGGATTCATGTCCGTTTTATTGGACTTTTTTTTTATGGAAAGTGCGAAGAAATGCGTCTCCTCTTTCACAATGATTCCACTAAAGTTGAGACTTTTCACAAATTTTAATCTCAAAGGTGTGACTTTTATGATTTTTTTTTTTTTATAATTACAACCTGAGCTTCTTGGTATTCTCTGAAGCCAAAATTTCAAAGCACACTTAGCTATACTTGCTAGTGGGTTGCCATTCTCCAAGTATGTTTCGTGAACAACATATTTCTGATATTATGTTTTCTTCATTTTCTGACATTTAGATCGTTAAGAAAAATGAGTTAGTGGACACACAAGTCTACTTGACATGGAATTTGGCTATATGCAAACCAACGCATGCTAAGCAAATTGACTAGATAAACATACTTTAGTGCCTTTTCTTTGCCTTCACAAGAGGGTCGGACAAAGACTTGACGATGGACTTGCGTATGTTCTAAGCAAAGACAAGAGGCCACTGATTTGTTTTTAATTCAAACTATGCAATTTAATCATGGCATGAATCACGGGATGCTAATGGAGATGCTTTTGCTAGTGCATTTCCAGTTAGACATTCATAAAATTATAATAATATAAAATGATTTATGTAGTATGATTCATAAAAGAGATTATTTCAATTGGCGCGTTAGGTCCACTCAAATTTGGCGTGACCACGAAGGAAGCATATTGGAAATTTCCCCTTTGATCTTTTTGTCTGTTTTGTTTATGGGAAGAGGAATCTCTTCCTTTATTTGTCGGCTAGAAAAAGTATATTTGCTTTTGTTGTGCTAATTAAATTTAAAAAAACGACTAGCTTTTCTCAGCTAGAGCCAGACTTCCATTCTGATAAGCCAAACAAAGCAGATCTTCTTACTTTCAACCTAGATTCGCACTAATCAGCATGATCAATTGATTCTTGCTTTTATTCCACCTACTAGCATGATGTACCGGTAAAAAGCCAATTGTTTGTGCTTGGTGTTAGCATAATCTTAAATCTTTCAATTAGAATTTTATTCATGACCAAAAAAATAAAAAACAAAAATCAAACTCATTAATTCTCTGTTTGAGAGACACGATATTAATCAAGTTTCTATTATTTTGTTCAGTTAGATGTTGCACAAATTGGACAACTTAGTATATCCCAGTTTGTTCAAACCTATCATAAATGCAGTTATTGAGGGGGACGACATCATCTACAGGGATTGACTTCGTCTCCTTCGAATTATAAGCGCAACTCTCCTTATGAGATGATGCATGATGTTCAGCTTTCATGTATTGCAATACCAGTTTAGGTGTTTGTAAGTTGTTCACTGCTTTCGACAATCTTCACAACCTTTTTTCATGAAAATTTACTTTAATCGTACGTAAGATTAGTGATTCCTTAATCTTTTTATAATTCTGTAAGAAGCTGATTTTATATATTCTTTCTTCTCTACATGGGCTAAAGAACATAGATCTTCATATGTTTACAAGTAGTGATTCACCTTTGCTCACCATGACAAAAGAGGTATTTTTTTATTATTTGCTTAGCACTGACTTATATGGAGCACAAAGGGAGACAGACACTAGAAATGTTAAAAATTGTGTATGATGCTTATTTTAGTGATAAAAGTCTTTTTTCGGATATGCCATTTTTAAAAAAAAAATGATCATTTAAGTGTCAACTTTGACATGGGTCGTCGAACATCTGACATTGCCATATTTTATTAATTTTTTAATCCTACGTGGCTTGTTGGTGTGCCCAATCATCACATAACCCCTAAATGATGTCATATAGAAGGTTTAAAAAGTGATTATTTTCAATGCCAACCATTGTTAAAAATAATCACTTCACTGCCAATCATTGTTAAAAATTGATCACTTTAATATTAATCTCAATGAAAAAATAATCATTTCGGTGCCACAAAAGTCACCTAATAAAATAACTATAAAAGTCACAAAATTTCTTGTCAAGACGCTTAAGTGATTGTTTTTCTCTTTAATTTGGTACTTAAGTAAGCTAACAAAAATTTTTGGCACTAAAGTGAGCGTCATGCATAACTTTTAACACTTCTAACGTTCTTCTCTAAGCATAGGCTTCTGGTTCAAACTTGTCTTACACACTTTCTTAAGCATTATATGATTTAGGCCGGCATTTTTTAAGTCGTAGAAAATCATCAGGATGGAGACCAAGGATTTAGAGTGATGATTCTCGTTCTTTGATTTGGATGCCTCCATCATTCCAAGGATATTAAACATGAGAATCCTAGTCCTTGCCATAATATTTCTCTCTAAGCGAGGCAGGTAGAGGAATACTCCATAACTCGAGTGGAGTTTTGACAATCTAATATCTAATTGGAGTTGAGCTCGAGTTTCGCATGACCATAATTTTATATATTTGAACATTGGTAGGTTATTCTTTCAATTGAGTGAAAGAAGTGCTACAGAAAGAACATCAGCAGTCGTTAAAACCATAGAAAGCACTTGTGTCACTCCAGAACTATTTAGGCGTTGAAAGACAAACCCATGAAAAATGAACAGGACCATGCCACAGGCAAAAAAATACATTAACACAGAATCAACAAAAAGGATAATTATTGCATGAAAGCCCATTTCATGAAGAAAGGAAATATATCATCTCATTAAAGAGAAGTCCACTGAAATAATGCAACTGTAGTTGCACAATGCTATCTTCTTCTAAACTGAACCACTTAACTATTTTAGAACATTGACTTTCAACTTAATCCAACTTTGTCCTTCAAATCTCCACGAGCTCTTCAAAGGGAAAGGCATGCTGCCTAATACTTACAATAGCAATTGAAAGTAAAGTGGTTGTTCACCGGCAGACCAGACTAGTCATTTATAGAGTAATAGCACTTAATAGATGCACATTTGGAGACAGAATTTCTACCATAAACCATGTCATGGAAGTTGCGTTAGGACAAATTACACCAATTCCAGCTCAAGTCATGTTTGATTTCTAGTTCAATTGGGAGAAGATTGTGGCCGGTCTAAGAGTTTTAATGATCTAAAGAATGTGATGACGAATGGTGATTGGAGGGATGAAGCAATGAGAAAGAAAATGAGAGAAGGGTTGAGTTAATATTGAATCAGGATTCGCAAGCCCGACGGACTCATCAATTTAAATTCCTGATATTGAGTCCAAGATCCTAAAACTATAATGTCTCTGCTAAATGCGAAGAAATGCAAGAAAAAAAATGTGAATGCAAGATTATGCAAGATCGACTTTTCGTTTGGAGAATCCACTTGCCATTACTTTGTCATTACGTTCCATTTGCCTGGAAGTCTCAGGCGGCCTTCCTTCGTTAGTTAAAAACAGCATTGAGACTCCCACCAAAGAGGAGGATAAGTAAAGGAAAAAATTGATGAAAGTCGTCGAAGAGGAGGAGTGGGTCTCGCAAATATTTTATGCTATCGCATGTCGATGAACTTTTAGATCTTGGACGTATCTGGACACCTTCATGGAAAATCACGCTAAATAAGCCAGCCGTAGATCCAAGTGTCTCGTTGGTCCCGTGATCCGACACCCCAGTCCCATGCATTTGATTATTTTCGAATAATTATTTTTGAATATCATAAAAAATCACTTTTTAATGCTGATTTGAGACGGGAAATTTATAATTGCACGCCTTTGCATTATGAGTGAAAAATAGCATATGAATTGACTTGTCATGACAAATGAAAAAAGAAACATGTCATGATTATGTACATCGGCGGTAGAATTAGGCAATACAAATGGATGTACATGACAAATGCAGGAGATTACGCGCTGTCTTAAAATCGCATGCTGATTTTGAAGGAACTCGATCCCTTGAAATTGTTTGTTGCTATGAATATCATACGCTGTCTTGAAATTGTGTGTTGATGATCCAAATTATTTGCTATTGCAATAAAAATACATCAAAGTGAAGATGCACTAAGATTGCACGATATGATTGTACATTGATAATAGATTAAACTATAACAAATTGACATTGTTTGCTGATCTAAATAAATGTTGAATGAATTTGTAGGCTTTGTCTACTAATTGATTTGGTATTGGATTCATGTCCATTTAATTGAAAGTTGTCTTTTTTTTTTAACGAGATCGGATTTGTTCCGGTTAATCATTTTGCATTCGCACATTATTTAAGTTGATTGATGTGAAATTGGATTCATGTTTGTTTGATTAAACATTGTTAGTATTTGGATTGTAGTCAGCTTTGATGATTTATATTTCTGCATACATACGTGAAGTGTATAGTTTATCATATGGCATTGGATACATGCTTGTTTGAGCTTGTCGCTTGAGGTGGATTGGATTCATCCATTAATTTGCTTTGAACACATAAGTCATCCTAAAAAGGATAATAATTTCACATGATGAGACAAAGGCGAGTCATTATTCGCTCCATGATGTAATGATTTCACCCAAGGGCAGACGACGAAGTTTTCGATTTTCAAAATCTAAAAGAAACTCCATGATAAAACTTTACCAGGAGTGTGGTACTGAAAAGGAGTTGCAGGGCCGCCAACCTTCTTGGTATGGTTGTCAAAAAAGCACATATCACCTCCCTCTAATAACTTCAAACCAAAAAAAAAAAAAATCCCCTTAATAACTCTATGCAATTTGTATTTTGGATAACCAAAAATGGTGATGTGACTTTTTTATTATTGTCTCTCTCCTACATGACACAATACCATTTTTCTCTAACGCTAATTACCCTAACTCCTAATTAAATTAGACCAAAATTATAAAAATAAAGGAACTGGAAAAGATAAAAAGAGAGAGGACAAATTGTGAAGGGCACCGGGGAACTTGAAGGTAGTGGCACCACCGCAACAAAATTGCCAACAAGGGCCGGCGACCCTAGGATCGCTGCAAGCAGCCTTCTTTCCTCTTCAACTACCATTTGAAACACAAATGAAAAAAAAAAAAGTTCGAGAAGATCACAAGGTAATTTTCTCTGATAATCAATTCTTCCTCATCAAAACCTTCAAAAACCTCGAATTCTTCACCCTTCAGCATCGAGGAATGACGACAACAATTCTACGACAACTTAAATCTGTCCAGGATCAATATCTTCCGCATGCTATTACTTTATTATCGTGTTATTGCATGTGGATGCATGCGGACGAACAGTTTGAAGGTGTATCTGAAAAACTTAATATATCTTCAACTTGCCATTACTTTGTCGTTATGTTCCGTTTGCCTGGAAGTCACCAGCGAACTTCCTTCATAAGTTAAAAAAAAGAAGCATTCAGACTCGCACCGAACAGGGGCCCAAGTTGAGGAGATAATTTATGGATGTCTTCGAAGGATATTGTTGCATGTTGTTGATGAACAGCTAGATTTTGGATGTATACCAAGGGTATTGGTCCAACGGACCAGAGGAGGTCGAGTCTCCCGAGGGTCGTCGCTCCGTGAATGAAGATCCCGCCCATGTGATTGTTTCCGAATTATTATTTGTAAATATTATAAAAAATTATCGTTTCTTGATAAAAACCGACTCCAATTTTAAAAAAAAATTAGCATCCATGCACTGAATTTCATTGATTGAATTTCTGAATGTTGATTTGAGGTATGAAATGATGGCACGACTTTGCATTATGAGTGAAATACAACATTCGAATCAAGCCTGTCGTGATTATGCGCATCCATGGTAGAATTCAGCAATACTAATGAACATACGAGAAATGTAGGCATCTACACCCCCTTTTGAAATCACACGCTAATGTTAAAGATGCATGCTGCCTGGAAATTGCTTGCCATTGTGAGATCGTATGCCGGCTTAAAATTGCACACTGACTTCGAAATTAGTTGCTATTGCATTATAAATACGTGAAATTGAATATGAACTTATTTTGCATGTTAAAATTGCACGTTGATACTTGAATGATTGATGATAAAAGGATATTGATTGCTGGCTCAAATTGTACACAAAATAAAATTGCATGCTTTCGTTAATACAGTCGAATTATATGTTTTTGTGAACCTCCCAAGGTGAACCACAAGAAAGTTTGACGGCCTTTAGAATAAGCACAAATGATTCTCCTGCAAGGGAGCATTTACACTAAGCACAGGTTTAGTAATGATTTGCGCTAGCTCAAAGCCGCACCATTCATAATAATTATAGCATTTGGTTTCAGGGGATTTACCACTAATGACCAGTAAGAGCCGGATAAGTTGAGGCAGCCTATTTTACTTGTGCAGAATAGATATTTTGAATCCGGGGACTTGGTTATGCTAAATAAATCTAACATTCGTTATTGTTGTCTCTTTTTTTTTTTTCATTTATGAAAATGCTTTTGCATGCAATCTTTACTTTCTTTTATTTTTGGATTTTTTTCCAAAAAGACATGGAAATCTAATTTATCATGCATACTCAGAAAAATATAAATCAAAACCAAGCAATAGCAAAGCAATTAAAGTATGAGGAAAAGAAATAACCCGAGTCATGTCGGGCAACATTATACGACACCTAAATTATTAAGCGCATGACAAGACTATCATAAACTATGCATATAAAGTAACTTGCACCAACTAGGCTAATAAATATGAATTCCTTAATCTAAGTAAAAAAGATAAATACTAACTTAGATTAGATGGAACTAATTATGAACTAAATTAGTCCTAGGAGGCAATAATCATCTAAATTCAATTTATATTTTTTTAATAGTTTTCCTCTTTCATCCTTTTTTTATTTCAGGATAGAAACTAAAACCTGTAAACGGACTAAGGAAACAACGTGCTAGATAAACTTGCTAACACGGTATAAATTTTTGGCGGAAGAAAATATCCGCGAAAAGTGACACTTTGTTCCTAGAAAACTGCAAAACAGAGACTAGAACACGTACAAAAACCAAAATCATAAACACTAACACATGCTGGAATTCAATCCGAAAACGAATCAAAACATGACGGAAACATGCGAGATGATGTAAAACCACATAAATGAGCAACAAGGATGGCCATGGATTGCTCGAGGTGTGCCACTAGACCGAGATCAAAGCTGGACGATCCAGCCCACGGTCCAGCACATGAGCGATCTGGACAGCGGGCTCTTCGCCCTTTCTCGGACTCAAGTTTGACCCCAAGTCTAACCCTAATCATTCCAGCACGTCCACGAGCCATGGGGGACCAATGAAGGCTGGCCCGCGTGGCCCGAGCCTAGAGTGAGCCAGACACGGCCAGATGCCAATTGTCCAGCTTGCTCCAAATTCAAAGATGGCCATGCACGCACACAAATGATGTCAGATTATCTCCATGACAAGTATGAGTGCAAATGTCAATTAAAACAATGTCAACTAATTCTAATCAAAAACAATTTATAAACTACCTATCCGTATCGAAATAAATCAGAGCAGCACAAGCAACAACATCATTCAAAATATAATTATAAGTATAGTATATTGTAACTACATGCCACGGGAATCCTCCAAGATTAGTTGTTTTGTGTTCTCAATTTGGATTTTGATAACGTTTTGGGACCAAAACCCGGATGAAACCAAAGTAAAAAAGTTAGTAGACTCACACAATTGAATTCATCAAAAGAGGTCAACAAAAAGAAAATTCAAATTTTCTTGTGTTGTGAACACCACAAATGCCAGACGGTTTTTATTGAACATCTCGATGAAACCCTAGCTAGCGATGTGATGCTGAGAGCTTGCCCGAATTGTTCATGATTCAGGGATTGAAGAAAAAATAAATAAGAAGATATGATTTTAACGAGGTTCAGCAATGTGCCTACATGATCGAGTAATCCCCTCTCAAAGTTTTTGTTGTGTTTTTCTTTTGAGAGGGACTACCATTTTATTGATGAAGTACAGGAAAGGAAGGCAATAAGAGAAAACCCTAAAGCCAAAATAGGCAATCCCAAATTCCCAAAAAATATAAAAATCAAATAAATCTACATAATTTCTTCCCAAATATTGGGATCTACATAATTTCTTGCCAAATATTGGGACCAGCACAAATCACGCCAACACTCCCCCTCAAGTTGGAGCGAAGATATCATCGGAGGTCAACTTGCTCACTATCTCTTGAAATGGCCCCCTAGGAAGAGCTTTGGTGAACACATCCGCCAATTGTTCTCCACTCCGGATATAAGTTGTTTCAACGGTTTTGTCTTGAACCTTTTCCCGTATGAAATGGCAGTCCACCTCAATGTGTTTAGTCCTTTCATGAAACACAGGGTTTGAGGCAATATGAGTAGTAGCTTGGTTGTCACAAAATAATTTTGTAGGTGAATCTGAAGACCTACAACCCAATTCTTGAAGTAGTAGTCGTAGCCAAACGATCTCACTAGTAGCAGATGCCATTGCTCGATACTCTGCTTCAGCACTTGATCGGGCAACCACAGATTGTTTCTTACTTTTCCATGTGACAACATTACCTCCTACGAAAATGCAGAATCCAGAGGTGGACTTTCGGTCATGAGGGCTTCCAGCCCAGTCTACATCCGTATATCCAACTATTTCTGTATGACCATTGTTCTTCATCAATAAACCTCTCCCTGTGTGGCCTTTAAGTACCTAAGTAGATGGTCAACCAAACACATATGACCTTGTGTAGGATTTTGCATGAACTGGCTAACAAAACTAACAGCATAACTAATATCAGGTCTGGTAATTGTTAAGTAGATTAGTCTCCGACAAGACGCTGAAATCGACCCACATCTTGCAAAGGAAAGTCATTTGAAACCATCTTCTTGCTGTAGTCCATGGGAACATTAGCTAGTTTTGCACTTATCTTACCAGTTTCCTTCAATAGATCCAAAACATATTTTCGCCGAGAAAGGAATAAGCCTTTGCTAGAATTTGCCACCTCAATACCCAAGAAATATTTCAGTCGTCCAAGATCTTTAATTTCGAACTCTTTGCGCAATTGAGTTTCGAGCACATCAATCCCTGACTGATTACTTCCAATGATGATAATATCGTCGACATATACAAGTAGTACCACAAGACCATTTTCATCAGTCTTGGTGAACATAGAGGAATCTGCCACTCCTTGGTTATATCCAAACTTACGAAGAGAGTTGCTAAGTTTACCATACCAAGCTCAAGGGGATTGTTTGAGTGCATATATGGACTTCCGGAGTCTACACACCATCCCTTCTTCTCTCTGCAAGAAATGCCCGGGTGGGAGATCCATGTAAACTTCCTCTTCAAGATTACCATGAAGGAATGCATTCTTTATGTCCATTTGAAATAAGGGCCACCCGCAATTGACTGCAACTGACATAAGAACCCTGACAGTATTCATTTTTACAATAGGAGCAAAAGTTTCCTTGTAGTCAATACCATATGTCTGGGTGTATCCCTTAGCAACCAACCTCGCTTTGTACCTTTCTACTGAGCCATCACTATTATATTTAATTTTGTAAATCCAACGACACCCAATAGTGCACTTTCCATCAGGCAAGCGAACTACATCCCAAGTATTGTTCTTGTCAAGTGCCCGTAGCTCATCTTTCATGGCTCCAACCCATACAGGCTGCTTGTTAGCTTCCTCAAAACTATTAGGTTCTGTGGTTTTTCAAGAATAGATAAAAAACCAACAAAACTAGAAGATACCTTGTCATAACCAATGTGATTTTGGATGGGATATTGCATCGTGTGATGAGTGGTGAAGTCTCGAAGTCGTGTTGAGGGTCTAGGCATTCGGGTAGATCTCCGAACTGAAGTCGGAGCTGTAGGAACATATTCGGAATCAGTGGGAACCAATTCAACGATTGTCCCATCAGGAGTTGTCCTAGGTGAGGACATCGATTCAAGGCTGTCATTGGTGAATACTTCTTCAGTCTCATCTATCCCTTCAATGTCATTCTGCAAGTTCCTTCCAATTATAGGGCCATTGTCCAACTCATCCACCATAGGAATAGGAGCCGATTCAACTGTCAACTCATTGTACTCCCCCTGAATTGGACTCCTGGAGTGAAAAAACATAGTAGATTCATCAAATATAACATCACGCGATATATACATCCGTCTAGTGGTTGGATCAAAGCACTTGTACCCTTTTTTTGTTGATGAATAGCCAATAAACACACATTTCTTAGCTCTAAGGTTGAGCTTACCACCACTTCAGGAGTGCACATAACACACACATCCAAAAACTCTTAAATGCAAGATATTAAGTTTGCGCTCGTAAAGGATTTCCATAGGCGTCTTGTAACCCAGAACACGACTAGGAAGTCGATTAATAAGATAACAACTTTTTAAAACAACATCACTCCAATAAGTCTTCAACATGCCTCTAGAAAATAATAATGCTCGAGTCACCTCAAGAAGATGTCGATTCTTTCGTTCGGCCACTCCATTCTGCTAAGGTGTATCTAGACATGAAGTTTGATTAATAATGCCCAAGTTGCTCAAATAGGATTGGAAGGTCCGATTGGAATATTCTGTGCCATTATCAGTGCATAAGACCTTTATGCACGTTTTAAACTGATTCTGAATCATGCTACAAAATTCCTGAAAAACAGTGACTACATCACTTTTAGCTTTGAGGAGGTATAGCCAAGTAGCTCGTGATTTATCGTCAATAAAAGAAACAAAATACTTAAAACCATCTCTTGAATCAATTGGAGCACTCCAAACATCTGAATGTACCGAGTCAAACACCTCAGAAGCTAAATTAAAGCTTTGAGGAAAAGGTAATCTATGTTGTTTAGCATAGTGACAAGAGTCACAAGTACTGCAATTATGAAATAAATTTCTATCAATAGCTTGCAACACACGATCAGAAGGATGACCCATGTGCATGTGCCATAGCCTTGAAGCCTCCATTGCATTCTTCCTTGCCACCAAGGCATTCGCATGAAAGTCAAGGACATAGAGGCCATTTTGCAACCGTCCTTCACCAATCGTCTTCTTGGTGTTGCAATCCTAAAACAACACCTTTGAGGAAGAAAAGACAACATCGCAATTTAATTCTTGAGTGCACTTGCTCACAGAAAGTAGATTAGAAGACAAATCAGACACAACCAAAACATCAGAATTTTGTGAGAACAACTTAAGCTGTCTTGCTCCTTGTGTTGGAACCTATATTCCATTAGCCACAGTAATGGATGGATACGAAGCACTCGAGGAGACATTTAAAAGTAAATCTGTAGAGTTGCACATGTGATCGGTAGCTCCCGAATCTACGATGAATTGAGTACTAGATTGGGTTAAAAGAGCATTACCCGATGTCTTAACCATATTGGCCGAATCTAATGAAGCACTAGAAGATCCTGAACCAATCACCCCCTATCCTTGCATTTGAAGTAGTTGTTGAAACTGTTGTGCCAAGGACTCCAATTTCGATTTAAACTCTATTGAGTTTCCTGGGACAGCAAGTTTTGCTTCTTGAACCTTATCTTTGTTGACACAAAGCTGAGGATGGAGTGCCCAACACCTATCTTTGGAGTGACCATCTCTATTACAATGGTCACAATGAAATCGAACGGGCCTTTTATTTTTTCCCTTTGCCAATTTCGCCATAGATTCGCCACGTTGGTTGTTCATAAGAACATTATGAGCCAAATTTTCAGAGATTGGTTTGTCAAGACTAGGCAAGATACTCATCACTCGACGCCTTGTCTCTTCTCCTTGTATCAAGCCACAAACTTCATCAAACGTAGGCAATTTTGGGCTCATTAGAATTTGTCTTCTCACATCTTCGTACTCGGGCCGAATGCTGACAAGTAATTGGAAGATGCGATCTTGTTCTTCTCATCGAATGTAATCAGGCACACTTTGGGTTGCTGGCCTATACAGATGAATCTCATCCCACCTTCTCTTCATATTTCCAAGATGATTGGTGAAGGATTGGAAGGGTTCTTGCTTAGAGTTAGCAATATCTTGTTGCAATTCGAACACCCGAGATGCATTTTGAGCTTGTCCATACATCTTATTCAGTGATTCCCACAACGTTCGAGTTGTAGGCGAATATGCAAAAATCTCATACACTCGAGATTCCATAGAGTTAAAAATCCAAGACATAACCAAACTGTCGTTGGCTTGCCATTCATCAAATTTTGCATCCCTCTTAGGAGGTGCTTTCATTTGGCCATTGATATGACCAAGCTTTGATCTACCCCCAAGGGCCACTGTAATAGCACGAGACCATGGAAGGAAGTTCTTCTCATTCAGCAATATGTTGGTGAGTTGTTGACCGGTGGTAGTGGAGTAGGATTCGAGATTGTTTGAACTCAAATCAGTCATGATTTGAATAATAACCGTGTATACACCAAGAAGAAGGACACGGATGGATCAAACACACAAATAGATACGAACCTGCTCTGATACCAGTTGTTGGGAGCGCGCAGCAAAAGTCCGATCTTCAAGAGGGAAGCCCAAGTTTGAGCCCATCAATATATCAAATTGGACTCACCTTAACTCAAAAGCTTAAGCTAGTGAGTTATGGGCCAACTAGGATATATTAATTGCTCTACACCACATCAATTATCCGATGTTGGACTACTTCTCTAACACAACTCAGGACTACTTCTCTAACACAACTTATATGTGTATCCTAACAATCTCCCTTTCAAGTGTGAGCTCCAATGTTAGATCCACTCCCCCTTAAATCAGATATCCTTCTGGCCCAACATCATCCTGGCCCGCATTGTTACACCACAACGCCCTCCTGGGCCATCCTCACGGGCCCACGTTGTTACGCCACAACGCCTACTTGCCCGAAAACTGTAACTGTGACGTCCTAAATTTCGACCCACTTCGGCACGTGTGAAATGATTATTTCATCAATGCACTGTTGGTTACGTTTACTCGGAGTTGGCTCCTCACGAGTTAACTAACTGTTCGGAAAGGCAATTAAGGATCAGTACGTGTACGACTGGTGAATTTAATCAGGGATAGGCCGCTCGACCATAAGGATCAAAGAGGAATAATACTACATTGTTGCAGGCCAATTAGTGAACAGAAATAAATCGAGTCAGCAAAAGTACGAGGTCGGATTGCGGGTGATTCCGCACGACTTCGATATTAATTGCGGATGATGTTAAACCGATTTACTTTTGGCCCTGTACTCAGTGTGAGCAATTAACCTCTCGTGATTACATAACAATCGAGGATCGCCCTGATTTGAATATGCACGATCATGGATTGAAAAGCTATCAACCATGGGTCAAACGTGCGAGAACCCCTAAACGTCGCCCGAAAGTTAGTTCGTACTAAAGTCGCGATTGATTGATTTTAACCACGAATTTCAATCTAGTATCGGGTATTGAACTTTTAAGGATGTCGAGACTAAAATATTGGACAATGTCTCATTGATTCTCGGATTTATCGATAAGCCAGAAATTATTGGAAAAGAATTCAACGGGCTGAGTTTTGAAGCCAAATATTTGGAAATTTGTGCTTCAGGGGTAAAAAGACCGAAATACCCCTTTCTAGGTGCTTGTGTAGATTTGTCTTGTTCTCTTTTTTTTTCTTTTTCTTTTTCTTTTCTTTCTTCCCTCCCCTCCGCACGTTTTCTCTCTCTCTCCCATGCGCTTTCTCTCTCCGTCGGCAGCCCACTTGCTCCATCTTGTCTCACCTTTTTCCCCTTTTGACTAGTCTTCTCCCTTATCTCTTTTTTTTTTTTTCTCCCACTTGCCTGACACCCCACGTGGGTCTCTCTCTCTTCAGGCAACTTCCTCAGCATGTCGCCCCCCCTTCAGCTGCTTCTTCTTCTTCTTCTTCTTCTTCTTCTCTTTTCGGTCGACGCTGGTGGCTGCTGCTGCTGCATTTTCTTGCTGCTGCCGCCATCCCCGCCGCAGCTCCTCCGCCCCTACTCTCCACCCGGTCGCCGGTGAGCTGCCGTCCGTCGGCCTCAAGCCAAACTAGCTCCGCCCAGCTTCTGTTTTCCTCCTCTCTCTCCTCTGCCCGATAGTGCTGCTGTCTTGTTCCAATCTGGTCGTGCCGCCGCCGCTGCCGCCGAACTGCCTCAAGCCAGCCGCTCCCCTTGGACCTGTCTTAGCCGAACCAGATCCGGCTAGTCGTTCCTCCTCCTCTTCTAGTTTGGCCGGCGCTGCCTTGTCTCCTTTGGTTCTGGTTCAAACCGAGTCGGCCAGCCGGCCACTTTGCCAGACGCCGGACCGCTCGAGGACCGCCGCCGCAAGCCACCGCCCTTCGCCGGACCATCCCGAACCGAGTTGTTGCTGCCCTCCCCATTCTTTTTCTTCTTCCTCGGTTTTGGGCCGAACTAGATCTGTGGATGCCGGAGCAGCGAGTTGCTGCCTCGCCGTCGCTCGGTCGCCATCATCTCTCCGCCCTGGTCGCCGTAGGAAGCTAGCCGACCGGCCAGCCACCTCTGTCCTCTGCCCAGCTATCACTTGCCGTCCGCCCAGCCACTTAGCCCCATCTCAGTTCTGTTTTCCCTTCGCCAAAGTCGTCCACCTGGTTGCCGGAGCTGCTGGCCGCCGTCCGGAGTCACTGGGCTGCCCACCAGCCAGCCCCGTGCCGCCGGTATCTCTGTTTCTCAGCCCTTTGCCGTGTGGACAGCTGCCCTCGGCCAAGACCCGGTCTCGGGCCGCCTCGTCCCAACTGGCCGGAAGTTCCCAAGCGTTCCCCTTGCCGCCGCCGTCACGCTCTTGTCGTCAGAATCGCTAAACTGTGAGTCGATTTCCTAATCCCTTAGTTAGGGGTTAATCTTGCTTAGGAGTAGTTTAATTAGTTTAATTATTGATTAGTGTTTTGGATGATTATTATTAGTGTTTTAATATTATTTGATTAAGCTTTGCTTAGTGTTAATTATGGTTAGTATTAATAAATATTATTATTTTTAAATAAATAATAATTATTTATTATTTTCGGAATTATTAATTAATTAAATTAATTTACAATTTCGAATTATTAATAGTGATATTGTTATTACTATTCATTGCTGAAAATTAATTATTTTTGGAGAAAATAATTAATTGTGATTATTTATTGGAAATGGTTTTAATTGAGTAATTTTTGGGGAAAATTACTAAGGTCTATTTTTCCAAAGTCAATAGTATTTATATACTATATTATTAAAGGACATTGGTTTATTAAAGAAGGGTTTTACTAAATGGAATTATTTGGGTTGGATCATTAATTATAGGATTGAAAAATAATCATAAGTATTTTGTGGGACTTGAATTATTTTATCGGAACAATCAACTATAGCATGCTTCTTAAATAAATATTTTTGAGTATAATTATAGTTTATACTTATTTTTGGGATAATTGAATATTGAGACGTGTGTTTATTTATTAGTAAATATTGAGACACGTGATTGGGTATCGGAGTATCGTAATGTTCATTGGTCGGAATTGATTGACAGACTGTGATTTGAATTGTTGGTTGTTCCCAAGAGTTAGGGAATGTGTATGATTGAATGCTGATTGGAAATTGGATTTTGGAAATTATCGAGTGAGATCGCATGACATATTGCGTGGGTTATCTGAAATGGTCTGAAATGGCATGTTGCATGAGCATGAGCGTATGAGCGGTGTTGCATTCACAACCAAGCAAAAGCAAAGATAAGAATGAATTGTTTGTTGATGTGTTGCATGATTAGATTAAAGTTGATAGCCCGGTTGAGCCGGATGACCGCCAATCCTTCGGGGTTGTGCCGTGACCATTGGGTCGCCTGACAATGGTCAGATGCGGAGTCGCAGTTGAGGCCGGGCCCATGCTCCTTATGGAATGCCATCGGTGGGGAAGAGCCCATGACGTCGTCGTGCCTCATGGTCTTCGACCAGTTGACCGCCAACCATAAGGTTGTGCCGTGACCTAGAGGGTCGTAATAATCGGAGCATATGTGTGGGTATGAGACATGAGAAAATTGTGTGAGATGCTCTGATTATTCGTATACTCCTAATGTCGTGATGATTGAATTGACAGTTTCTGCCGGTTGCGTGTGCCAAGGCCAGGTAGGGTCGCCTGTGTTTGCATCTGCTTATTGAACTGTCGTCTGATAATGCTGCTTGAGGTGTGGTTTGTGTTGTTTGCCGGAACTAGGTTGCATGGTTAGACTACCCTTGAGGCGAGCGAAATTCCTAACCGAGGCTTAGGACTTTGACTTGCTGAGTTTATCTCAACCCGTCGTGGTTAACTATTTTCAGGTCCATAGGATGGAGGATCAACGCGTGTTACGGCTCGTGGCCGTCTTTGAAGGCAGTAGATTAACCCTGGCCTGTTGGTTTCATTGGCTCATTAGGAAGATGCCCATGGTAAGGGCTTGTACTTGTAAACTTCCTAGGGTTAATTAATAGATAAATAAAACAGTACTTTTGAATGTGTTCTTGTTGTGTTTTCCTGCTATCCCTGTTTTTGTAATTGACCGGAGATTGTGTTTCGCTTCCGCATGCGTTTAATCAAAAGATAAAACTAACGGTCGGCGACGGATCCTGGGGAGTCGCAAATCAAATGACCGCAAGAGAACAGGAGTTGCCGCATGCTCGAGGGTCGGGGCGTGACAGTAACCATCAGCTTTGATACCATGAAGAAAAAAATAAATAAGAAGATACGATTTTAACGAGGTTCAGCGATGTGCTTACATCCTTGGGTAATCCCCTCTCAAAGTTTTTTTTGTTGTGTTTTTCTTTTGAGAGGGACTGCCATTTTATTGATGAAGTACAAGAAAGGAAGGCAATAAGAGAAAACCCTAAAGCCAAAATAGGCAATCCCAAATTCCCAAAAAATATAGAAATCAAATAAATCTACATAATTTCTTCCCAAATATTGGGATCTACATAATTTCTTGCCAGAGAGCTCGCCTGAATTGTTCATGATTCAGGGATGAATCTCCTCTGTTCGGCCACACCCACCCACGGCTTTCCTCTATTGGAACATCTCATCCGGTTGTTTTTCCCATCTTCATCTATTAGATGCCAAGCCCCATCTCAACCAATCTTAATCAAGACATCTTGATCCCTAGGTTTGATCTCCAAATTTGAATTTAGGGGGAAAATTATTATGAATGCCATAACTTTCATACAGTACTTACTTGATTGTTATAATCATTTTTTTTAATCATATATGTGTTATAATTTATGCACAACACTTACTTGAATGTAATAATTGTTCTTTTCGAATTACCTGAGTGTAGTATAAATTTTTAGTCGATCACTGAAATGCAGTAAGTTTTTGAATATGTATCCTAGAAGTGTTACACTATGTTGGATTTTTAGCATCTGAGTGATCATTTTTATAAAATTAAAGTACTTAAGTGATCGTTCGAAAATGAACGTTTACTATTTTTTATCCAACTATCCTTTTTTTTTTTTTCAAGTTATGCCACTCGTTGGCCGACCTCCCTGCCACCGGCCAAGGACCACACCACTTGGCCGGCACCAACACAATAAGAAAAATGGCAAGGTCAAGGCGAAAAAGCTGTGGGCGGCCCCTAAACAATATCAAGCTCAAAATCACGACAAAATGATGAGATTGACAACACATGGGAACGTCGATTCAGCCCTAAACGATTCAGCCCCGAACCAAGAACACAGAAGCGGATCTAGCTTAAGCATTTCATCGAGTAGTTGGGGTGCACTTTCTAGAATGACAGAAAAACGAACTGCTGAGGCTCAAACTCACACCGGACTCATGACAATCCACATACGACAGCATAGGGACAATACACAAGGACGACATGGGCTGGAGATGCGTGAGTCTGAGGGTTGCTAACTCCGGCCCGGCGTGCCCAATGATGGGGCCGAAACAGAGCAAAAAAGGGTGGAAGGGGAAGGCGAGCTTGCTCGCCGGAGGTGGCTCTACCCAACTCTGTGACGGCGAACAGAGGGCGAGATCTAGATATATCGGACTAAGTTCGGTTGCCTCGGAACGCCTCCGAGCCAAGATCCTCTTGTTAAAACGGGTTGCAGACTAAGGAAAGCAAACATAGAACTGACCTGGAAAACTGCGCCGAGGAGGGGAAACGTTGTGTCGTCGACCAAGGCTCAGGCGTGGTGTTTGTTGGAGGGGTCCTCTAATAGCTGGTTCTCGCTTCAGCTCTCTCTTGATTTTCTCTCTCTCTCCCGGATCTCTCTCCCTCCCTCGTCTTGCGCTCCCTCACTCACTTTTAAGGACCAGTGCGCATGCCTCCCGCCGTGCCTGCCACTGCCGGCCTGGCCCCGACCACCAACTGCCGGTCGACGCTCGCCTTCTATCCTGTTTCCTCTCTCCTTGTACCCGCGTTCATCGTTCTCCTTTCTGCATAACGCGTGAGAGAGAGAGGAAAGAAGAGGCCGGGCTTGGGAAAAAGTGGGCCGAGTTGGGCCTAGGCGAAAAGAAAGGGAGGAAAAGAAGAAGAAAGAAGGCTGGCCCGGCATGACCCTGGCCCGATCTCGCTTGTTTTCTTTTCTTCATTGTTTTTTCTCCCCTCCCTTTTCTCTTTTTTTCTTCTTTTTTTAATAATAATTAATTTAAGTAATTTTCTATTTTTTTAAAAAGCTTTATTTACTATTAATGCAAATGCTCCTTGTGTCTATGTGCTATGCAATTTAATGAAAATCATTTTTGTTAGGAATTAACAATTAATGAATAAATCCTTACCAAAAAAAAAAAACAATTAATGAATAAATGGCTCACCAAAATTTAGGTATCACTAATGCTCTCTCACAAAGGATAGAGATATAAGTGGAGAATCATTTTTTCTACATGTGCTAGTTAACTTAGGTCCATCATATCCTACATCTACGCATTCAATTAAATTCAATGAAAAAACTCTGAAAAAGAATCATGGATTCAAATTGACAGGACACTTTCCGATTTTGTTAATGACAATGCTACGTACAAAGAAGGGAAATTCAATCGAAAAAACAAAAGAGGAAAGTATAATAATCTTTATCCTTTGATAATAACTAAATTAAAAGAAAATTTGACTTAGTAATGTACTTACGTTAAATAAAGTTGCGAAAAGTCTATATATATATATAGACACATATTGCCATGATAAGGACTTTGCAATCAAACTATACCAATGTTGCTCTGATATAATAGAAATCTCCAAGATCCATGAGCCTTTTAAGATAAGGTCTGATAACAAGAGACCCACCAAATTATAGCCTTGGTAAGTCACTTGATTTAAAAACACTCCGCTGACATGATGTATTCCACAAAGGACCTTAGGCAGGCCCATGTTTTGCCTCGGAATTCAAATTTAGATTGGTTCTTACTTAACATACGTTGTCAAGGTGAAACCACACAATATAGATGGACCAAACATCAACTCAAAACTGACACAATGCACACAGAAAATGTAAACTCAAGCGCAAGAGGTTCTCAATCAAAATCGTTTACATGACAAGTTTGTAATGTAGTAAATATAACTAAACCTAACCAAAAATTACTCATAGTCAAGAGTCTTAACCATTGCAATCACAGAGTGATACATCATTCATTCACTTAATCAAAAATGGGGAGATCAAAGTCCTCCTCTCATTTTGGAGTAGACATTCTGCTGCCATGATTAGTTGAAAAGATCCCATCAAGAGTCCTTGGCAGGAGCACCAGCTTGATGGATTCTCTTTTTGGTGAACATCCCAATAATAAACACGAGCAATCATAGCCTGCCAAAGCATATAATTCACCTCTAAGGGCTGTTTTCGACCGAAAAAAAGAAATTTCCAAGGGCCACAAACATAATTGCCATGATAAACTAAAGAATATTCCTACGTCAACCTTTGAATTTTTTCAAGTTCACATAAGCGCAATATTACTAGACTCTAGGTTGTCACAAATTAACATGTCTTCCCAATTTATAGCCTCACGCCAGTTATAAAAATCACAGCGGCAATAGTTCAACAACAATAGACCTACCCAAAACTGACATGATAAACAGCTTGAAACAAAAATGGACCTCGAAGTTCCAAAAAATTTTGACTTACCTGTGTGATCATTACTTGTCCCTTAAGAATTGTAGATCAACAACAAGAACTTCTGAACTTTCTTTAGCATTTTCTAGGTTCTTTTGTAAAAGAGTTGTGGCCTGCAACATGAATTAATGCAACAAATAAGATACTGGACATCATTATTGAAGATAAAGGGACATTGCTTCAACTCCAGTACCTCATCACATGAATACTTTGACATAACATTGCTCCCAGCCATAAACATACCGAATCAGTATGTTCGATGCGAGCTTGTGTACATATGCCTTCAGAGAATTAAAAATCAGCAAGCAGTGCTTGCATCCACAATAAAGAGTCATAAAAACCAGTCGGTTTGGCACCTATTATCTTTTGGCTCTTAGAAGTTTTGATGGTCTTAGGTTTCATAGCCCAATATAGTAATCCCACACCATTTCGCTTTCTAATGGGACCTTCAGACATTAACATGGGTTCTTTAAAGCACTAACCTAGATTATTAGGAACATTGCTTCCAGAAGTGCATTTGCAAAAATGAAAAGACACTCGAATATTTCATGTTTACTCTACTGCACCAAAAGTAGCACAGCAAGAGTAAGACTACTGTATCCCCTACCTGCTTTGTTAAGATAAAAAGGACTGACATGATCAGCTAAGAGATCATCGAGGAGCAAGAAGATATTTGAACATGCAAATTTTCTAGCATGATAAGATTATGAGAAAATTTTAGTTCACATCACACATGAAAGATGACTTAGAGACTGTCAAGGATTCAAGATGAAAAAGAGAAACTGTGAAGTAAAAACTTGGTGGTTTCATGATAGTACAAAGGACTTCGGGGGATAAAATGAGAAAGAACTTCGCATTGGATAAATATGATCTATTTATGAGTAACAAGTTTACTTCATAATAAGCCTCAAAAGTCCATAGTATGAGTTTGACAGATACTCAATAAGTGCACTCAGTTATGTTACATGCATCGAGAAGCATTCAGCTTGAATTTCAATCTTGAATTCCAGTTCTGAGGCTATGGTTCAATCTTTTAGTAAATACAGACACATGCTTATCACACACACATTATGACATGCTCAATCACAGGTCAGTTTGATATAGCACATCTAACCGTTCCTCTAGGGTTCAAAGAAAATTTTGGATCCAACCATTGAGCTATATGAGTACAGACTTGCAGGTTGGAAAGATGAATGTCAAAAAATGGGAGGGTCACTTTGGTATAAAGTACCTTTCTAATCAGCCAGATTGCTTTAGTCATTATGTTGGTTCCTAGTTGGGTATCAAATTAACTAGAGCCTAAACAAGAGGATATCTTTGTGGTCGAATGGAGTGGTGAGGTGAAGTAATTGTTGCATCAAGGTGGCCCAATTTGAAATGACTGATCAATTCAAATCCTGGATTATCATATCAGAGTTAAAGGTTACAGCCTATTTAGGGGAGAAAACCTCAGTACAGAGACAGATGGAGGCAGGACATATAACTTGCACACTCTATATGTGTTTTGGCAGAAAGGCTGAGATGCCTGGCTACCTCGTAGTTGATTTTTTTTGAAGGACTAATGGTGTGGGATAAATCTAGCAGATTCTTGTGCACTACAGAGATATGCAAAATAACAGCACGCAAGCAGGAAACGTTGTTGATGGAAGAAAGAACTCGAATGTACAATTTGCCATTCGCATAGAGATTGGTGACCAGACGAGAACAAGATTGTCAAACTTTTGCTCCTGCACACAAGTTAAGTACTCTATCCAAAGAAGACAAGTGCTATTAGCTGCTTACAAGATGAAAACCACATGGAACCATTCGGCACCACAAGTTTTCCACGAGTGATTGCCTTGGGAGAGTTTAAAAGTAGCCGATGTTGGCTAGCTATAGCAGAGTCGATGAGAATCCTCTGGTCATCCACTTATTATGTTGGCTTTAGACTTCACATAATGGTTTACTCATTGTACAATTAATTTCTTACCTCAACTTTGTTAGATTCACTTTGCTTTAGATAACTCTGTTAAAAGGTTTGCTCCCACTTGTTGTGTTAGCAACGAAACTATTGCTTTCCAAATCAATACTCCGAAGGCAAGGAAGCATTGTCCTATTTGAATGAAGGGACACATGAAAGACAGTAATGCCAGCTCTGAGCTCCCTTGAGTGTTAAGTGAAAAATTGAAAACAATCAATATCAAACAGTTTCAAAATAGAGAAAACAAAGGAACTCCTGAATAGATACTTCTCCACCTTTCTTTTGTCACTTTTTCAAAATAGTTCTAAAAAAGACGATAAAAAAACTCCTGAATTAGATACATCTTTGCCTTTCCTATGTCACTCTTCGGCAATACCATTAACCAGGTTCTGAAATAGAATAAAAAGCAAAATAATATCTCGTCCTATGCTCTTGCATTTTCTCAAAGTACAAGAGAAAGATCCACAGTAGTGATTAATTTTTAAATAGAACCTAAATGCAGATGAGTCCTAACCATTTGAGATAACCAATCGAAAGCCTTTAATGCTTGACCACCAAACACAGGAGGTAATATCAATGTTTGTCCATGACAAATCCATTGGATGTGATAAAGTATGAGGAAGATGAATAAGGTATATCATGCAAGTTGCAACACGTAATCAGCATGTTCCTCATGCCATTAAATGAGAAAATTTCCAAACATGGGGAGCTTAAACAAGGCTTACTATTTAGTGATGTGCACCGACATATTTTCAATTCCATAAATTGGCCAAGTAAGCATATTAGAAGGATATTCACTTTCTTAATCTATTGCTATGTGAATCTTGATGTAATTTGCTCTGTGGCAACTGCAATGATTTTCTAGATTCAAAAACCTCGTGCTTTCAGCACCAGGTTGTCCATCAAGGTACCTCTCAACCAAATTATTGGAGTCCATAGAAAGGGCAGCTTGTCATAAAAAGGCAAATGACAACTACTTTCCCATCAACTTGGGGAAAGCAAAGGAAATTCCCCCAAAATCAAGTTTACACAGTTAGGAGTAAGAGTTGTGTGAGACAACAAACCTCACCAAAACCCTTCTTCGCCTACAAAGTAGGGACTATGTCTAAAAACTTATCAATATCAGTATTTTTGCCTGGCACTTGATATAGACATGAAGTTCATAACGCAGTAAAATATATGTGTGTGTGTGTAATTCAAACAAAGTGAACATTAACATACTAACAAAATGCTCAAGTTCACAGCTCACCAAGGGTCAAAATGGGAAAAAAGAACAAAGTGCTCTCAAATATATCCAGAATATATCCAGAACCTATAATTTTCTAATTGCCTTTACCATCAAATCTTCAAATTTTCTCCAGTTAGCTAACAAAATCAATGCCATCAATGTGCTGAACAGAAAAACCAGTAGAAATTTGATCACCAATTCAAATTTCTAGAAGAGAAGCTTCTAATATTTTATACAATTTTCTCTTAAACAAATGGTCATAGAGGATCCTCTCATTCATGCACAAGGAAAATCAGCCATTTTAAGTTGGCCACATCAATAGTTATGGGAGGATCCTCATAACTATTGTTAAAAAATGATATAATTAGAACACCCTGGCTACTGTGAGAGGATCCATATTGCTGCTGCTAGTTATCCTATTTCAACTGCTAGCATACATGAAGGGACCTCTACTAAATGCATAATAAAGCAACAGAAGAAAGAATGAATTTGTGAAATGTCTGGAAATAACAAAGTTTAATGTAAGATTGCACAATGGAATTCAATCAACATCAGTGTAGTTGAAAAGAGGCCTCTAACAGCTTGCTCAGAAGTTCCAATGTACTTATTCAATAGCTTAGCCCTTTCACTGATATGGATTGAAAAGAACAAGCTGCTGCTGTTGCTGCACCAACAATGTTGAATGCAATTGCAGTGGTCTAAAAAAAGTCTCTGGAGACTTGTAAGCCGATTGATGGCTGTTGGTAATCTACTAAATCTATTACTTGATAAGCCTAGAATTCTCAACGATAGTGCCCCAATTTCATTTCAAATTCTCTTGTCCAGGAACTTACACTTGAAGGCATACAACAAGTTTAGATTTTCCAACATTCCTATGATTTTTGAAAGTTTTAGGTTGGTTGTACTTACATGTAATTACTCCAACTTTTTGAGATCTCTAATATAATTAGGTAAACTCATGATATTTGACCGCTGTAGAGTCAACTCGACCAATGATTGGAGACTTCCAATTGAGTCTAGTAGCTTTTCTAATTTGGATGTTATGATCCTCAAAACTTTCCAACTTTTATTGAGCTAAAAGAGTCGTGAGGCAAAGAGATTTTAACTGATTCTTGTATAAAAATTATTGTGGCACACATAATATTATTTATTAACGATTTAACAATTATTGAAGTGCTATAAAAGAAATATTGGGTATAAGAAGTTACAACTCTCTTGAAAATGTACAATCTTTATTGAGAAATTACCGTTCTTCTAAGAAGATGCGACTTTTATAAAGTTAAAAGGCATTTTGATGGAAGACACCCATTAATGGTATATATAAATAGAGTCTGGTCCTCTCTCTAAGCAATGAATAAATGCTGTATTTTATTCTCCATCAGATAAAATACATTAAGGAAAAGTGTGGGTTACAAAAGAGAAATCAGATTTCTTCGTTTATTTGATTTTCCGCAACAAATATTTTCAAGGTTTTGCCATGGATAAAGATATATGTTCATTTCTCTTATTATGAAAAGTTATGAAGATTAGATATCCCTATTTTTGAATTGCCATATTAAAGAATTACGTTATAATTAACATCTTGATGGAAATAGCAAAGAAAATGTGGTTCCTCCTTCGCAATGATGTCAATGAAGTTGAGATTTTTGAAATATTTTCTTCTCAAATGTGTCTTCATGTTTTTTTTTATCATATCGAATCATGTTTCCTAGTAATTTTCAAGGGTCGAAATTGCAAAACATGTTGTGTGGGTGTGAACACACAAGTCAATTTGATGTGGAATTTGGCTGTATGCAGACCAATTCATGCTAAGAGTTGACTAGATAAACATACTTGAGTGCTTTTTCTTTGCCTTCACAAGAGAGTCAGACAAAGACTTGACTATGGGCTTTCGTTGATCTAGGGAAAGACAGAAAACGGCCACGAATAAAGTTGCTTGGGAAATTGTTTGCTTGCCAAAAAGGGAGGGAGGACTAGGGTTGCTCAATCTAAACCTATAGAACAAAGTTTTATTGGGCCGCATGCTATGGAGCCTCATAAACTATCTATCGTCTTCCTTATGGAGTAAATGGGTTCATAGTATCAAATGTAGAAGCATTCCAATTATGCAGCTTGAAATTAAAGGTAGTATGGCATGGAGTTAGCGTGGTATTCTTAAACTAAGGCCAACCTTAGCTCCAACCATATCTAGACAAAAATATTGTTGCAAAGAGTTATATGATGAACTCAGGAATGTGGAATCGGTTGTGGGATAGTACCAATTGATATGGATAGGTGGGGTTAGCAAGCACAATTTTATCGGATGACTAGTTTGTAGAGACAAACTCCAAATAGCAGATATCATATCACGTTGGATGCCCGCAGTAGCAATTTATTGTAATTTCTATTTGGATAATTTGGAAAATCGAGATCATCTATTCTTTCAGTGCACATGGACAGGAAGCATATGGCGTATTATCCTTGCACAGTACGGAATTCGCCGTAACTTAAAAGGATGGAATGATGAAATCCAATGGATGATCAGGGCTACCAAAGGCAAGGGTTTGGCGGCAAGGCTTCTCAAAGTAACTTTTTTAGCAACCATATATTACAATTGGATGGAACGTAACTATAAACGTTTCCAAAACAAGTCAAATGATGTCTCCATCATTATGGCTAAAATTCATAAGCTTGTCAGAGGCCGAGCATCATTTTAAAATAATTTTAAACCTTCCCAAACAAATGTAATTTTGGCTACTATATGGAGAATCCCTCACTCCATTTTTTTGAGTTCTTAGTTATCTTTGTAATGATGGGGAATGCTCCTAAGCTCTTGTACGTCATCTTATAAATGATACTTACATTTCAAACCAAAAAAAAAAAAAAACGGCCACGGATATTTAATTCGAGCTATACAATTCAATCATGACATGAATTACGGAATCTCAATCGAGAAGTTTTAAGTGAAAGGATTAAAAAAGAGATTATTTTAATTGGCGCATTAGGTCCACTTAAATACAAAGGAAGCAAAATGGATCCCCTTTAATCTTTTTGTGCTTTGTTTTTGGTGAGGAATCTCTTCATTTATATATAGGATAGAAAAGGTAGATTTTAATTGCTCGCGTTCTACTAATTAAATTGTAAAAAAGGATTAGCTTTTCTCAGCCAAAGCCAAACTTCCATTGTGCTTGGCTAAGCCGAACAAAGAATATTTACTTACCTTCAATTTAGATTTGAGCTAATCAGCATGATCAGTTGATTGCCTTTATTCCACTTGTTATGCATGATGTAACGTTAAAAAGCCAATTGTTTGTGCTTAATGCTAGCACAATCTTAAATCTTTTAATAAGAATTTTATTCATGATCAACAGAAAAAAAAAACCATCGAGCATTAATGCTTTGTTTGAGAGGCTCGCGATATTAATCAAATTTCTATGAATTTGTTCAGTTAGATGTTGGACATATTGGACAACTCAATGTATGTTCCATTTTCCATTACTTTGTTATCATGCTTCATTTCCCTGGGAGTCACCTACTACCTTCCTTAATAAGTTAAAAAAAAAAAAAACTAATTCAGATTGACAACAATTAGGCGGCTTAGGGAAATGGTCCGACGAACTGGATGAGTAGAATCCTCGAATGTCGTTAGCCCATGAACCGATGCTCTGCGTATGATACTAAAAGAAAATTTGACTTTTCTGAATGTTGATTTGCAATATGAAATTTTATGATTACATAACTATGCATTATGAATGAAATATTACATTTGAATTACACGAATATGGACATTGTCGCGACCCAGCCAAGATGAATCTTGAGAGAATTTAATGAATTGTTAGGCGGAGACATATAACTCTCTTGCAACATGGCACTTACACTATGTATGGCTCTCTCAAACTTCACCAATTACAACTTGATTTCTCTTTTACAATATGATCGAATCTTGATCAAAGTTGCCACTAACCTATTTTAGGTCAATTGTGAGCCGAGTAAGGCATAGGAGCTTGACCAACTTCGGTGAACCAGAAATTTTGGATGCAGGGACTTTCTTATAACACCTATCACTAGTACCTTTTCTCTTTTTATAAAAATTTATTTATTGTAATATCTTTTCAGTTTTTATCTCTTACACATGTAAAAAAAGAACATAATAAAAGCAACTTCAGCCGTATCAAGCAAAATAATACAAGGCTCTGTTATAAACTCGTAAGACAAGACCTGTGAGCTACTCATAAGAATAGACGTGCACTAGCCTGATAAATGAAATTTTTTTAATCTATGTAACGAGAAATAAATCCTAAATGCATTATGATGCAACTAGCAATATTAAAATTGAACCTCATCGAATAATGTACTGCGAAAAAAGCCTAAACGCATTCAAAATCTTCTTTTATAGTTTTTATATATAATAATATGACGGGATTATCTATAATTAGAAAGAGACGTCATGTAAACTCTGAGTCGGAAGACGGTATTGGCGAGACCAATACCTATTCGACATCTCCATTTTCAAATGTCTGAGGAAAAGACAAATTCGGCCTATCCCCGAGCTTAAAAATGTGACCCAAAGAAGGCCTCGACAATCCTAGAACGATCACAGACCAAAGGGACATCGAGGACCGGCCTGGAGAGTCTCAAACAGACCAAAAGTGGGACAGATGCCCACGGTTTGAACAATGGACATCTGATCCATTCCTGATCATCAACGCCTAATTTTGGCTCATGCATTAGCCATTCATTAATGAGATATTGAAGATCAAATTCGGAATTTAAACAAATATGTCAATGTTGCATAATTTGCGTTAGCATTATATTTATTACATTTTAGCACTAACATGTATACAGGAAACTATAGGTGACCTCGAGAAGTGACCTAGCATGAGATACGACTTCAAAACCCAACTTGCCATGAGAGAAGTGAGCTTAAATGGGGAATCACGGTGAAGAAATGTGCTTAAGTTGACGTTTCCAAGATTTTTGGAGTTCAAGCATGGAAAGTAAGCTCGAACATAAAGTTCCAACTTTTTAAGAGCTCAAGCCCTAGTTTGAGAGGCAAGGCGGACCTAGAATCAAATTGCTAATGGCTGCAAGCTCAAATTTAGTTTGATAGCCATGGAACATACTTTCCAAGATCGTTGAAATTTTAGGGTCTGGGCAATGAGTTAAGCGATAATTCAAAAGTTTTGAGAGATCGGCTATAATTTTAAATTGTGAGAAATCACCCAAATTTAAATAGAGTGGATAAGTTAACATTGTGTTTCAATAGTCGTTATCTCACCAAATGCTTACCGTTTCGTAAGCTCATTCAAGAGCTCTCAAATCGTGAAGCTCTCCAGGCTTTCTCTCGGCCTTGCACAGCCGTGTCCTCTCCTCTTGGCGTCCAACCAGCGGCTCCTTCCGTCCTTAGGCATTCTTCACCGGAATTCAAGGTTCGGCAGCAACCGCTCCCAACAGTTCCAACTGTTTTGATCCTCTTTATACAGGCATTCATCCTCCAATCCAGTCACTGGAGATGCTTCAGAAGAGTTAAAGAGCCATTGTTAGTTGATTGGTGCAAATGCCCAAGGTTCAGGTTGCCCATTTAGTCTGCTCCTGTCGGCAAAAGCTTTCCTAAAATGGAGTCTCCTGTGCTGCTCCAAAAACGATTCACTCCGACACATAGACCAAAATTGCCAGAGCCGTCCTCAATCGTCTTTAGTCCTCTTGCCACGGATTCCGACTTTCATATATTAAACAGTTGAATTTTCTGTTAACTTAGTATTTACCTTTTTTATGATTCTATTGGATATGTATAAATATGGAATTAAATAAATCCAAAGCACAAAAACATCAAAAGAGGTTAGCCATTCTCGCGACAAGCCGAGGGGAAACAAATATAACAATTCAACTAAAATTTGCAATATAATGTATTGATGATAGAGTTCATATATTGTTATTGTTTCTGTAGTTGCTTTCTGCAAATTGTTTTTTATTTCATGTTGGCTCGATCAGAAAAGAAATGCTATGAAAAAACAAAATCTTCTATCATTTTATTTACTTGTATAATAAAAATTGTTGGAAAAAAATTGAATTAACATATTTTCTATTTAAATATAGTAGAATAGTTCAAAATACAATATGAAAATATGTCCTATTTAAATTTGGTTGTATTTTACTTTTGAGTGTCAAGATATAACACGCAATAAATTACTCAAGTTAGAATTGGAACGCACAAATGTCCCTTAAGTCGTACTTTACTTTTTCTCACGTTCTCTTTATTAAATGTAAAAATTTTGAACCAATGCATAATGCATGCATAAAATCTAATTTATCTTTGTTTATAAACTACTAGAGCTGTTAACGGTTTGAATTTTTCCTTTTTGAGAAATGACCAAGGAAATAAAAATAATTCAAATTGATTTCAAAAAATTTCTTGAGATAATTATAAAAAATCTCAATATTCCACTGCTTATGTAGTATGTACTAACATTAATCTGTTACATGATTTGAAGTTTACAGATACAGATACATATACAAAACACATCTATCGTAGTGGGATTTTTTTCGAATAAATTCCAGATTATTTTGAAATTTTAATATACATATATACTTAATTTATGACTTTATCTGCAACGTCAATTTAAGATGCAATTTCCACTATTTATCTTGACATATTCGATGCGTTTTTGGCAGTTTCTCACAAGGGAAAAAAGAAAACCTGACACTTTCATCTCGATCAATCAAATTATATCTTATGCAAAGCTTCCATTTGATGCCCAAAAAGGTTAGCCATCGCATAGTTTCCGACATTGACGATGGCTATGTGCATGTTTTGTTTTTTTTTTTAATCCGAAAAAGAGTCCATTTCATTTCTTTAAAGAAAAGCTTGAAAACAAGGCAAAAGGGGCTTCTAAACAAGATTAGGCCCACAGAGCTTGTGTGCGATCAGAAATCCAGCCGTTTTGACAGCCTAATCTGTCAAACGATTGAACTATCTATTACGGTCGACAGTGCGCTAACTGAAGATCTGAAAATTAGGTCAGCAGCTACTTGCATTCGTTGATAAACACAAGCACGTCCGAAGTAGAGTGATTCGATCCTGTGAGATAGTTTATCAAGGTGAAATTATCTAACTCGAAACCAACTTAGCTTCAAATCAAGACCTGAAGTACTTTGAGGATTTCTAAGCAAGCAAGGGTTTCACCATGAGAGGCGGAGTTCACCCTCACGAATCACGTGAATCCGTCAACGAGTTTTCCTAGAGAAAGCCCGACAAACAGCCAATGACATGGTGATATCAATGATAATTTGCATAGAAATCTGTATAGCAAAAGATTTTTAATGAATTTAGTGTCGATGATTAGTAACAAATTTCGGAAAGCTGCCTGCTAAGCAAAGAAATGAAAAATTCTCAAGACACATCTTACATATGCCACGCCATGAGCGAGAAGTCAACCACAATAGTAATACACTCTTTCTAAAGTCGCTGTTCTTCGGGAAGAAGCACTCAAAACTTAGTAATATAATTAGTCAACTCGTATAATCCACTAAAAGCCCATTTGCAAAGAAAGTGGGAAGATTGCAAAAGACTTGGATTTATTTATACAAATCATTGGGACTTTCGAAATTTTCTTCTTTATGATCTATGATCCAGGTGCACGAACATGAAGAACATTTATCTAAAGGCCCAAGGAATACTCTACAAGCCCTGTACATTAGTCAACTTAAAAACTTTTGCCTGTACAAGTCGCCATGACCAGAGCAATGTGCAAGCAAGTGATGATATTCAAACGGGTGACCTTTGGTCTTCAAGTTGAAAATCCTTCACGCCTCAACTAATCACGCCAACCTTGGGGGTTGACTTCGAAGTTTCAATATTATAGTTAGTCTTTTACCAAGTAATTTACTAATAGATTGTGACATCCTGAAATTCGAGCCCTTTGAGGGATGAGTGAACGTGAATTTCGCCAATGCATTGTTGGTTGATTTCGCTCGGACCCAATCATTTCCGAGATACTGACCTTGAGGGGAAAGGCTACTGAGGATAGAACTCGTGCGACTAAAGAACTTGACCTGGGAAAACGACTCGACCGTGAGACTTGCGTAAGGACGATCCTGTAGTCATGCAAGCCGATTTCAAGAACGAATAAAAGTCAATTCACGGACAGAAATAATGGGACGACAGGTGATTCCGTCTACTGTTATCGAACCCGCAAACGACCCTATGTCGATCCTTGATAATCGTGTACTTTGAAATAAGAATCTATCCTTCGCAATTTCATGTCGTCAAGGACGTCCATGTGTCGAGAAGTCTTGAACGTGGTTTGACACGAGTCGGTTACGTGTGAATCCTCGAAACCGCCTATCAGTCTGAATTATACCAAAATGACATTTGGGCGAAATTGACAAGGCATGAGAATCCAAGATTAGACTTCGAATTTTCAGGAACGTCCGGGGCAGACTTTTGGATGATGCTTCCTTGACAGTCGACGGAGTCGGTCAAGCCGAGTTTTGAGAAAGGGATTTTGGACCGAGAAACTGAGCCTATGAGGATGTGGGCCGGGCAAGGACAGTGAGGGCCTCACGCCCAAGGTGGAACAGCCACCATGGAAGGCCCGAGGCAAGCAAGTGAGCCCGTTGGGCCAAACCGACCCTTTACCCTCCCGAGCCCGTTGTCTAAATATGAGCCAATTCGAGCCTAAGAAATTCCCGAGCCTATTCCTATTCATTTTCCAGCCCGTTTCCTAGGTCCGCCCTTCACTTTCAGCCCAAGGACACATTGGGAAATGTGCAAGGTGGAAATGACCAAAATGCCCTTGGATATTTTGAAGAAAAGTCAAAAGGAAGAGAGAGAAGATGATGTCATCTTTCTTGGAAGTTGAACCTTGCATTAAATGGCCTTAATTGAGGCCTATCTTCAGCCTCGCTTCACTCTCTCTCTCCTCTTCATCTTCTCCAAAACCACACACACTCTTCCTAGTTTCCCTTCCTTCTTTCAGTTTTTCAGTTCTGACCTTTCACCGAAAATCGAGTTGTTCATGGCCTTCCCGTTGGAATCTAGTCTCGTGCCACCCACCGTTGTGTTCAGAAGACGAAAAACGTTGAGAAAACGTTGGCCGTTTGTCGAAAGGAGTTGCTGACAGTCCCGTACGGCCGCCGGAAGTTGCTGCTCGCCGGACCGCCACTGTTCCGCCTGCAGCAGCTTTGTTCCGCCTTTTCACCTGTTTTTCTCCCATTACGGCCAAACCACCGCCCATCCCTGCCACAAGTGGTTCCCCCTCGACCCCTTGGAGCCTCTGGTCACCGGCCACCAGCTCGCTGGAGCTCCGGCCAGCCTCTTTTTGCTCCGACCAGCAGCTTCCTCCTACTGCAGTGCTGTTTTCTGGAATTTTGTGTTTGGGCCGTGGCTGTTGCTGTGGTTTCAGCCCTGGGACCGCCTTGGATCGTCGTGAGTGAGGTCCCCGAGTGTCGGGTTCATCGCCGCCGCCGCGTCCGCGACTCCGGCCCGCTTAACGCGTGAGTTTAGCCCCTAATCCCTATTTAGTGCCTAAACTTGCTTAGGGTTGGTTTAGTTAGTGATAATTTTGGTTTAAGGGGTTTAATTAAGTGTATTAGCCCTAAGATAGGTGTTTAGATTAAGGGTTAAGATTATATTAGCTTAATCTTGTTTAATTATGCTTAATTGTGTGTTATGTGCTAATTAAGCATGCTTTGCTTGATTAAATTGATTAATTATTTTAATTAATTGATTTATTTAATTTCTGCATTTATTGATTAAATTATGTGATTTCTGAATTAAATTCGAAATTTCACTGTTCATGTATACTGTTCACGATTACTGTTCACGGTACTGTTCATGGCACTGTTCATCCGGAAGTGAAATTGTGTATAATTTCATGTGCCTCGATCATATGAAGTGAATTATATGTGGCATTGCATAAGCATCCGCTTGAATCGTCTGATTTTCACAAAAGAAAAAAAATGGTTTGTCCGAGGAACACCGGAAATAGACCGCCTTTATGAGAAAGAAAGTGATTTGTTCGAGGGACACTGAAAATGGACCACTTTTATGAGAAAGGTGGGAAAAATGGTTTGTCCGAGGGATACTGGAAATGGACCACTTTTATGAGAAAGGTAGGGAAAATGGTTTGTCCGAGGGATATCGGAAATGGACCGCTTTTGTTAGAAATGATTTGAGGTTTTATATGCAAGCATGTGTGCATTGGCTAATACTCAAAGATAATAAGTGGATTGTGATGGAATGCTTGCGTGATCACTAAGTTGAACCCGATTTATCGGAGATTATGGAAAGGGAGGGCACGGAAGGGCACGGTTGCCCCTCTGCAGAGGAAGGGCGCCGTAGCGCCGTTGCGCCTCGGAGGGCACAGAAGGGCACGGTTGTGCCTCTGCGGAGGAAGGGCGCCGTAGCGCCGTGGCGCCTCGGAGGGTATGGAAGGGCACGGTTGCGCCTCTGCATAGGAAGGGCGCCGTAGCACCATAGCGCCTCAATCTGCACGGAAGGGCACGGTTGTGCCTCTACGGAGGAAGGGCGCCGTAGCGCCGTAGCAATAGCACGGAAGGGCACGGTTGCGCCTCTGCAGAGGAAGGGTGCCGTAGCGCCGTTGCACCTCGGCCAAGTTGTAGCCTTGTGAGGCAATAATAATCAGAACGCGTGTGAATGCGAGAGTGCATGAGAAAACATGGCATCATTGGTTCCGATTATGCATGAGATGATCACATCATTTATGGCACGCACCGCCACTGCCAGGAGTCGCTATGGCACCGCCTCAGTTCTTCCCTTCTCCATCTCCTTATAATCCAAATCCTGCCTATGTCAAGCAAGAAAATGCTCACTGATTTTTTTTTTTCAAACATCATGAGTGCCACTTGTTTCATGATATCGATAAGTTCCATGAAGTTCTTCCAAGACATGTATGATTTCTTCTTTGCCCAACATGTAACAACTACAAGTAATATTATGTAACAAACAACACAACTTTCATTTGCTAGATAATTTTGCATTCACCGATAATATTCAAAACTTGAAGGCTGAAATTGAGAAACATAAGAAGAATAAATCCTTCCTCACAAGTTCACAACCGTACCTCAAATATGACACACCAATCCACAAACGACACACCTGCTGGCTTCACCTTCAAGTCCCGGACCGGATCCCCTGTTACTACAATTCGATCGCTGGACTTCAAGAGAATTTGAAGTTGCGACGCCTCCGATGTTTCTAGCTTCATATTTTCCTCAATGCACTTCTTTTAAACGATTCCGCTACGTCCTACATCGTGCTCGGAGAATTGATGATTTTGAATCTCCAAAGAAATCTACAGGAGACATCCCCTCCAATGTCTACTGCTCAAGCAGTGGCGGAGGCTTTTGGTCTATCTTAATTATGGGTTATGTATAGATAATTCACTTTCGATTTTTTGTTCTGTGTAATTAATGCATTTAACCATACTTCGTATAGGTTTTGTCTATCAAACTTTACTGAGAAATTTGCGTCTACTAAAATTTCAACGAAGATATAATAGTAATAAATGAAGGAAAATAATAGAAATATCATGGGAAAAACAATATAAATCGCTATTAAAGTACCATGACTTGATTGTCTTACATATATTATCTAAAGAAATTTTGCATAGTAAGATCATTTTATTAATGTTGACAATTGCACATATTCTCCCCATTACATGACATTGGAAAAGATCACTGATGAACTCAACCTTTAAATGTTAAATTATTAATTTCATCCTCTTTGTGAGAGCAAGAGAAGCGCCTGTGACTACAGCAAAGGTCAAGAGACCACTTACGTTAAGATTTGTGTTTCACCGACGCTCTATCAGAGGACAGAGACATAAGTACAGAACCGTTTTTTCTATGTGTTGGTTAACATGGGTCCATCATATCCTCCATCTACGGCTTATAATAACAGGCTTAGATAATTCAATTAAATTCAAAGAAAATTTTTTGAAAAAGAATCATGGATGCAATTTAACATGACACCTTTCCATTGTGTTAATGACATAATGCTACGTACAAAGAAGGGAAATTTGACAAAATAAATAAATAAAGAAATTAACCAGACTTTTGTCATGGCTTTTGATAATAATTTAATTTAAAAGAAAATTTGACTTAGTAATGTAATTACATCAAATACTTGAAAGTTGCAAAAAGTAGATTTTAGTAATATATATACATATTGTCATGGCACAGACTTTTGTAACCAGACTATACCTACATTGCTCTAATATAATAGAAATCTCCAAGATCCTTGAGCCCTTTAAAGATAAGGTAAGGCAAAAAAACAAGAGACCCACCAAATTACAGCACCAGTCACTTAATGATTTGATCCAGAAACGCTCTTTTCGACATTTATTCCACAATGGATTTCAGGCAGGCCCATGTTTTTCCCACGAATTCAAATTCAAATTGATTCTTACTAAACATACGTGAAACAACACAAAATAGATGGACCCAATATTAACTCAAAATTAGTGTGCTGCGCACTGAAAGTGAAAACTCAAGCCCAAGAGACTCTCAATCAAAATCTTACATGACAAGCTTTGTGTAATGCAGTAAATCTAACTAAACAAACCTAACCAAAATCACTTGTAGCCAAGTTAGAGTCTCAACCATTACGATCACGGAGCGATACATAATTCATTCACCTCATTGAAAATGGGGAGAAAGTTGTACTCTCATCTCGGAGTACACATTCTGCCACCATGATCAAAGTTGAAAAGATTCCTTTAAGAGCCTTTTGCAGGAGCACCACCTTGGCGGATTCTCTTTTGGTGAACATCCCAATTATGCACACGAGCCAGTGTAACCTGCCAAATGAAGATTCACCTCTTGAGGGCAGTTTCAACCCCCCCCCCCCCCACCCAAAAAAAAATCCCAAGGGTCACCAACCTAATTGCCATGGTAAACGAAAGGATATGGTCCTACAACAAGCCTTGAATTTCATCAAGTTCACATAAATGCAATGTTACTACACTCCAGGTTGTCAGAAATTAACATGTCTTCCCATTTTATAGCCTCACACCAGTTGCAAAAATCACAGCAACAGTAGTTCAACAATAGACCTACCCAAAACTGACATGTAGCTTGAAACGAACCTGGACCTCCAAGTTCCAAGAGGTTCTGACTTAACTGTGTGATCGTTACTTGGTCCCTTAAGACATCAACAAGAACTTCTAAACTTGCTTTAGCCTTTTCTAACTTCTTTTATAGAAGAGTTGTGGCCTGCAATGTGAATTAAAGCAATATATAAGATACTCGACATCATTATTGGAGATAAAGGGAGACTGCTTCAACTCGAGTACCTCTTTGCATGAATTCTCCAATGTCCAAATGGCCGGTCAGTATGGGTCGTAGTAAAATGGCATCAGGGAGAAATTAACAAGGCATGAGGACCCAAGATTGAACTTAGAATTGTTGGGAACGTTCGGGATGGGCTTTCGGGCGATGCTTCCTTGACAGTCAATGGAGTCGGTCGAGTCTAGTTTTTGAGAAAGCGATTTTGGACCGAGAAGCCGAGCCTATGAGGATGTGGGCCGGGCAAGTACAGTGAGGGCCCCACAACCAAGGTAGGATGGCCACCGTGGAGGGCCGAGACAGCGAGCAAGCCCGTTGGACTGAACCGACCCCTCACCTGTCCTAGCCCGTCATTCAAACTTGAGCCAATTTGAGCCCAACAAATTCTCGGGCCCGTTCCTACCCCTTTCCCAGCCCGTTTCCTAGGCCCACCTTTCATTTTTAGGCCAAGGAAATTTTGGGAATTGTGCAAGATGGAAATGACCATTTTGCCCCTAGATATTTTGGGAAGAGACAAAAAGGAAGAGAGAGATGCTGAGGTGATGGGCTTGGGAACTTGGAGCAGCCATTAATGGCATTAATGAAGGACTTTGAGCTAAAAAATATCCCTCTCTCACTCAGCTGAACTGGAAGAAAAACGCAGCCCTCTCCCCCTTGCTCCTTGCATTTTCTGCAGTTTCTGCTTTGGACCTCTCACAGAAATTGGAGTTGATCATTGCCTTCCCATTGGAATCTCGGGACGGGCCACCTATCAATCTGATCACCACAGGAAATCCGTACTTTCTACGTCGGCCGATCGCCGGAATCAGTCTCCGGACGTCCCGTACGGCGGCATGAAGTCGGCGGTCCTCCGTCCGTCACTGTGCAGCGCCTCCTGTGCAGCTTCGGTTTTTCTTCCGTTTCTCTCCATTTTTGGTCTACCCAATGCGCACACCAGCCACTCACAACTCCCCCTCGACCCCCTAGAGTCTCCGGTCACCGGCCACCAGCTCGCCGGAGCTTCGCCCAGCCTCTTTTTGCTCCGACCAGCAGCTTCCTTCTACTGCAGTGCTGTTTTCTGGAATTTTGTGTTTGGGCAGCGGATGTTGCTATGGTTTCAGCCCCAGGACCACCTTGGATCGCTGTGGTGGAGGTCCCCGGGTGTCGGGTTCATCGCCGCCGCCACGTCTGCGTCTCCGGCCCGCTTAGCGGGTGAGTTTAGCTCCTAAACCCTATTTAGTGCCTAAACTAGCTCAGGGTTGGATTAATTAGTGCTAAGGGCTGATTAAGGTGTTTATTAAGTGTATTATCCCTAAGATAGGTGGTTAGATAGTGGATTAAGATTAGCTTAGCTTAATCTTGCTATTTATGCTTAATTGTGCTTAATTAGGCTTAATTGTGTGTTTTGTGCTAATTAATCATGTTTTTCCTTAATTGCTTGATTAATGTGATTAATTGTTTAATTTATTGATTAAATTAATTTATGCATTTAATTATATAATTAAATAATTATTTAATTTTCGGAATTTATTTATTTAATTATTTTTAATTTCTGAATTTAATTATTTATTTATTAAATTCGGAAATTACTGTTCATCCGGAAATTAAATTGTGTAATTTCATGTGTATTGATTTTATGGAGTGAATTAAATGTGTAATGGTATGAGCATCCGCATGAATTGTGTAATCTTCATAAAAATGGGAAAAAGGTGAATTGTCCGAGGGACACCGGAAATGGACCGCCTTTATGAGAAAGAAAGTGATTTGTTTGGAAATGAACCGCTTTTATGAGAAAGGTGGGGAAAATGGTTTGTCCGAGGGATATCGGAAATGGACCGCGTTTATGAGAAATGATTTGAGGTTTCATATGTAAGCATGTGTGCATTAGCTAATGCTCAAAGATAATAAGTGGGTTGTGATTGTATGCTTGCATGATCACTAAGTTGAAACCGCCGTCTCGGGAGAGTATCCCTTGACGTTCTGTGGGCATGCCGTCTTGGGAGAGTATCCCTTGACGTTTTTTGGGCATGTGGCATCGGGAGAGTATCCCTTGAAATCCTTTGGGCATGTAGTCTCGGGAAAGTATCCCTTGACGTTCATTGGGCATGCGGTCTCAAGAGAGTATCCCTTGACATTCTGTGGACATGCGGTCTCGGGAGAGTATCCCTTGACATCTTTTGGGCACGGAAGGGCACGGTTGCGCCTCTGCGGAGGAAGGGCGCCGTAGCACCGTTGCGCCTCAGTTGTAGCCCAGTGGGGCAGTAATAATCGGAACACGTGTGAATGCGAGAGTGCATGAGAAAACATGGCATCATTGGTTCCGATTATGCATGAGGTGATCATATGGTTTATGGCACGCACGCATGAATTGATAACGTGCAGGGGTGGCAATGGCCAGGTGAGATCGCTTGTGACGTGACTCGCATGTGATTGATGAACTGCATCATCTAACGGCCATGTGCATTGCGTGTATTGTGCTGACTTATAACGTGCAGGATATGGCATACCAGGTAAGGTTGCATGCGAACCGACTATTCGATTGTTGGTTGCATTGCTTGCATTGAATGAGATTTAACGTGCAGGGTATGGCATACCAGATAAGGTTGCATGCGAACCGACTTTTGATTGTTGGTTGACCCTACTTGTTATTTTATTGCTGATTGATGGTTGTTGTGGTTAGGTTGTGTGAGGGGTTGCTCTGGAGAGATGCCTGGGTTTAATTGGTGTACTAACCGGGGCTTAGGGGGAAGAACTCGCTGAGATTTTATCTCAACCCATCGTGGTTAACCTTTTTTTAGGTCTTTAGAATGGTACACCCGCTGTGGAGAATCCTACCCCCGTTTCTCCAGTGATTGACCTGATGGAGTCGAGTCCGATGGGTCCGAGTGACCGTGGTGTTGAACCCGAGGGTTCATTCTGTATAGCTGGATTAGCCTAGTTTCTTTTTGGCCTGGCTTAGAGGATGGATCGGCCCCTTTTGTCGAACTTGTAATTCAAAAGACGATCCTCCATTGGTTAATCCAGTAAATTGTGTAAATGAGTAGTGATGGTTGTTCTTGTTATTCATCCCTCTATCCCTAATTGATTGAATGATTATTGGACTGGGGATGGTTCGTCTTCCGCTTGCGCATAACAAAAGATTAAAATGAATGGTCGTCAACGAGTCCTGGGACGTCGCTTTCAATCGACCAAGAGAAGGGGTTGTCGCGTGCTCGGGATTCAAGGCGTGACATCCCCATCGGTTTTGGTATCAGAGCCAGGTTGAGACTTGGAGTGATAAGGTGCGTGAAATTTTTGGGATAGTGAGATAGGGATGGCTTTTATATTATGTGCCTGTGATTGCTTTTGTGGCCTTGTGTGGCTTTGTGTGGTGGCGGGTTGCTCATAGTCCAGAGTGATGAGCAATCCTGAGCAGAGAGAGCCCTTAGGCGTAGGGCAGCGTCTGGTCAGGCCAGTGCTAGGGTAGCGCGCAGGCAGATCCTAAGTTAGGTGGGATCCTACTGGCGCTAGAGACCTTGTTAGGGCAGCAAGCTGAGTGCTTCTATTGTGGTCCTTGTGGTTCCCCTAGTGAGAGAAGAGGTCTGTGAGAGACCGATACCTAGGCTGGTAGAGCAGTTCCTGAGATTGTAGCCACCGAGATTTAGTGGCGTGGGCGACCTTGAAGCTGCGACCCTTTGGATAAGGGATAATGAGAGGACTGTTTCGGTGCTGGGGTGTTCAAAGTCAGACAGAGTGGTTCTGGCGGCTTATTAGCTTTAAGGCAATGCTATTAATTGGTGGGAAGTTACTCCAAGAAGAGTGTTCATTGAAGCTTTCATGAAGCTTTCAATGAGAGATACTTCTTGGACAGTGCGAGAGAGTCAAAGATGATAGAGTCCCAACAGTTTCGTCAGAATTAGATGTCAGTGGATCAGTATGAGGCGAAGTTCGCCAAGTTGGCCAAGTATGTGCCGAGGTTGGTGGAGAACCCTTAGATAGGGCGAGACATTTCAGAGATGGCTTGAAGCCAAAATTGAAAGCCCAGCTCGTGCCCTTGAACTTAAAGAGCTTTGATGAGATGTACGAAAAAGCCTAGATGTTAGAGAAGAATATGATCGAGAGGGCAACCGCATCTGGCTCGCGATTCATGCCTAATAGAGACAATCATCGGTTCAAGACCGATGATGGGGTGAAGGAATCCCATCCCACCAGACAGAAAGAATTACGTGGGAAAGCTGACTGCTCGAAACTAGATCGCAAGGAAGCCATTGCATATGGTAGATTGTCATGGAAAGACAATTCAGTTTAACCCAGTAATGGGTGGTAGTTTTGAATTTGTGAGAAATCGAGAATGACCTTCCGTTCCTCTGATTCCGTCACTCGAGGTGACTCGGTTGTTGGGAACTGGATGCCAAGGGTATTAGGTTGGTGGCAGACACACTGGTAGAAGGATCAAAGGTGGAGGATATTGTTGTGGTACAAAAGTACATGGATGTGTTTCTCGAGGAATTGCTAGGATTGCCGCCAGAGAGGGAGATTGAGTTTGTAATTGAGTTGGCCCCTGGGACTGAACCAATTTTCAAGGCACTTTATATGATAGCCTTGTCAGAATTGAAATAACTGAAGGTGCAGACACACTAGGACAAGCGTTCCCTTGGGGAGCACCGGTATTGTTTATAAGGAAAAATGACGGGTCTTTGAGTCTCTATATTGATCACCAGCAGCTTAATCAAGTGACGAAGTATTCGTTGCCAAGGATTGATGATTGTGTTCATTGACGATATTCTGGTATACTCGAAGAGTCCCAAGGATCATGAGAGACACCTGAGATCAGTACTACAGACTTTGAGGGAACATGAGTTGTATGCTAAGTTAGCTAATGCGAGTTTTGGCTATCTCGTGTGGCGTTTTTAGGACATGTAATTTCAGGTGAAGGGATTGCCGTCGACCCTACTAAGATCGAAGCGGTCATGAATTGGTCGAGACCTACAACAGTAACTAAGATTGGAAGCTTCTTAGGATTGGCAAGATACTACAGACGTTTCGTAGAGAAGTTTTCTACGATAGCCATGCTATTGATGAGGTTGTTAAAGAAAGAGGAGAGGTTTGATTGGACGGACAAGTGCGAACGTAGTTTCCAAGAGCTCAAGAGTAAATTGACTACCACACATGTTTTGACAATACTGTTTGGTTCTAATGGGTACGAAATCTACAGTGATGCATGATTTGGACTTAGCAGCGATCATCCTTGCCTCATGTTCAACGACGATGGATGGAACTTCTTAAGGACTATGATTGTGAAATTTTGTATCATCTGGGGAAAGCGAATAAAGTGGCAAATGCACTTAGTCGAAAGTCAACAATTGCTTAGATGATGGTACAAGAATGGATTCTTTTGGAGGGAGTCAGAGACTCAGATTTTAAAATTGAGGTTGGTCATCTTGCTAGTCTAATGGCCACTCTCAAGGTGGAACCCGAGATGCAAAGTGAAAAAAGAAAAAAAGAAAAAGAAAAGGTGTCCGAGGATGAGACATTGAAGTTTTGAGGGCGATTGTGCGTTTCGAAAGATGCAGAGCTTAAGGAAGCAATATTGCCAGAAAGTATTTGACATGCCAGCAAGTAAATGCTCAGCATTGTAAGCCTGGTGGACTGCTACAACCTCTTGAGATTCCTGAGTGGAAGTGGGAATACATTACCATGGATTTTGTGATAAGACTGCCAAAGAGTCAGTGAGGCAATGACTCGATTTGGGTAGTAGTCGACAAATTGACGAAGTCAGCTTACTTCGTTGTGGTAAGAAAAGAATTTACGTTGGATAGGTATGCAGAGTTGTACGTACATCAGATTGTGCGCATACATGGAGTTCCAATGACGATCAGATTTGATCGTGATCCTAAATTTGTGACAACTTTCTGGAAAAGTTTGTAGTCGGCTTTGGGGACGAAAGTGCAGTATAGTACGGCGTACCATTCGCAACGAACAATCAATCAGAAAGGATTTGGAAAAGTATTCGAAAGCCTTTAGTGCGATAAATGACATTTGGTTTGCACTAATTTTTATGTGGTTGAGGCGAATTCTTGGTTTGGTTATTAAATGGACATGAAAGGACTATTGAAAGAAAATCCGAATGTTTGTGAAATTCGGATAGTGGTTCGATGGAAATTCAGTGAATCAGATTTCAAGTATCGATAAGTGACCCCATGGAAACGAGCTCATGGATTGACGAGCTGAAAAAAAAAAAAAAAAGGTTTTGCACTTTGACGTGCTCGGACGAGGTTAAAACCGTGAGGCTTGGTATGGGACAGGCCAAAGCGAATAATACCTCTATGAGATGGTGCATATCAAAAAGGGACTAGTAGTGGTGCAGTTCGAAGATGCCCATAACAACTAATTCAACGAGGGCGGGGAATGGTCGCCGGCGCCAGAGTGCCTAAGCAAGGAGCGACTCCCGGCAGGCTTCTAGGATGTCGAAAGAGGCAGAAATAAATTGAACTACGCACTGTGCAAAAAGAGAGTGCTTGTGGGATAAGATTTTATCGGAATGGTATAGCCGTAATATGATCAACTTTGTGAAATTTCAGTTTATGGAACGAGGTCAGAGAACTGGGAATCACTGGTTCAAAATTCGGTTTCATAGTTACTGAATGCAATTTAAATTATCAGAGACAAACTAAAGACAGCTCAGAGTCGTCAGAAGAGTAATGGAGATAAGCGTCATAGACCGTTGGAGTTTAAAGTGGGCGATCATGTGTTTCTGAAAGTATCGTCGATGAGGGGTACTTCCAGATTTAACAAGAAAGGAAAGTTAAGTACGAGGTACATGTTTTAGCATACGTCTTGCGTTGCCACCGAAACTTGCTCAAGTACATGATGTTTTCCATGTGTCCATGTTGAGAAAGTATGAACCGGACCCGAATCATATGTTGAATTTTGAGAAAATTGGACGTAGATGACTGAGTGTCGTACATGGAGAGGCCAACACGAATAGAGAACCGTAAAGAGCAAGTCCTCCGAAACAAGACTATTACCTTGGTTAAGGTGATCAGGCAGCATCACGGAACAGAGGGAGCGACATGGGAAAGTGAGTAAGTGATGAAACATTGGTACCCCCATCTTTTTGAAGAAGTGTAAATAGTTGCAAATTTCGAGGACGAAATTTTTGTAAGGGGGGAAGAATTGTGACATCCTGAAATTCAAAGCCCTTTTGTGAGGGAATAATCACGAATCCTCCAAATGGCCGATCAGTATGGGTCATAGTAAAATGGTATCAGGGAGACATTAACAAGGCATGAGGACCCAAGATTGAACTTAGAATTGTTGAGAACGTTCGGGATGGGCTTTCGGGCGATGCTTCCTTGACAGTCGATGGAGTCAGTCGAGTCTAGTTTTTGAGAAAGGGATTTTGGACCGAAAAGCCGAGCCTATGAGGACGTGGGCTAGGCAAGTACAGTGAGGGCCCCACACCCAAGGTAGGATGGCCACCGTGGAGGGCCGAGACAGCGAGCAAGCCCGTTGGACTGAACCAACCCCTCACCTGTCCTAGCCTGTCATTCAAACTTGAGCCAATTAGAGCCCAACAAATTCTCGGGCCCATTCCTACCCCTTTCCCAGCCCGTTTCCTAGACCCTCCTTTCATTTTTAGGCCAAGGACATTTTGGGAATTGTGCAAGATGGAAATGACCATTTTGCCCCTAGATATTTTGGGAAGAGACAAAAAGGAAGAGAGAGATGATGAGGTCATGGGCTTGGGAACTTGGAGCAGCCATTAATGGCATTAATGAAGGACTTTGAGCTAAAAAATATCCCTCTCTCACTCAGCTGAATTGGAAGAAAAATGCAGCCCTCTCCCCCTTGCTCCTCCTTGCATTTTTTGCAGTTTCTACTTTGGACCTCTCACAGAAATTGGAGTTGTTCATTGCCTTCCCGGTGGAATCTCGGGACGGGCCACCTATCAATCTGATCACCACAGGAAATATGTACTTTCTACGTTGGCCGATCACCGGAATCAGTCTCCGGCCATCCCGTACGGCGTCCTGAAGTCGGCGGTCCTCCATCCGTCACTGTGCAGCGCCTCCTGTGCAGCTTCGGTTTTTCTTCCATTTCTCTCCATTTTTGGCCTACCCAATGCCCACACCAGCCGCCCACAACTCCCCCTCGACCCCCTGGAATCTCCGGTCACCGGCCACCAGCTCGCCGGAGCTCCGACTAGCAGCTTCCTTCTACTGCAGTGCTGTTTTCTGGAATTTTGTGTTTGGGCAGCGGCTGTTGCTGTGGTTTCAGCCCCGGGACCACCTTGGATCGCTGTGGTGGAGGTCCCCGGGTGTCGGGTTCGTCGCCGCCGCCACGTCCGCGTCTCCGGCCTGCTTAGCGGGTGAATTTAGCTCCTAAACCCTATTTAGTACCTAAACTAGCTTAGGGTTGGATTAATTAGTGCTAAGGGCTGATTAAGGTGTTTAATTAAGTGTATTAGCCCTAAGATAGGTGGTTAGATAGTAGATTAAGATTAGCTTAGCTTAATCTTGCTATTTATGCTTAATTGTGCTTAATTAGGCTTAATTGTGTGTTTTGTGCTAATTAATCATGTTTTTCCTTAATTGCTTGATTAATGTGATTAATTGTTTAATTTATTGATTAAATTAATTTATGCATTTAATTAAATAATTATTTAATTATTTAATTCTCGGAATTTATTTATTTAATTATTTTTAATTTCTGAATTTAATTATATATTTATTAAATTCGAAAATTACTGTTCATCTAGAAATTAAATTGTTTAATTTCATGTGTATTTATTTTATGGAGTGAATTGAATGTGTAATGGTATGAGCATCCGCATGAATTGTGTAATCTTCATAAAAATGGGAAAAAGGTGAATTGTCCGAGGGACACCGGAAATGGACCGCCTTTATGAGAAAGAAAGTGATTTGTTTGGAAATGAACCGCTTTTATGAGAAAGGTGGGGAAAATGGTTTGTCCGAGGGATATTGGAAATGGACCGCGTTTATGAGAAACGATTTGAGGTTTCATATGTAAGCATGTGTGCATTGACTAATGCTCAAAGATAATAAGTGGGTTGTGATTGTATGCTTGCGTGATCACTAAGTTGAAACTGCCGTCTCGGGAGTGTATCCCTTGACGTTCTGTGGGCATGCCGTCTTGGGAGAGTATCCCTTGACGTTCTGTTGGCATGCAGCATCGGGAGAGTATCCCTTAAAATCCTTTGGGCATGCAGTCTCGGGAGAATATCCCTTGACATTTGTTGGTCATGCGGTCTTGGGAGAGTATCCCTTGACGTTCATTGGGCATGCGGTCTCAAGAGAGTATCCCTTGACATTCTATGGGCATGCGGTCTCAGGAGAGTATCCCTTGACGTCTTTTGGGCATGGAAGGGCACGGTTGCGCCTCTGCAGAGAAGGGTGCCGTAGCGCCGTTGCACCCCAGTTGTAGCCCGGTGGGGTAGTAATAATCGAAACACGTGTGAATGCGAGAGTGCATGAGAAAACATGGCATCATTAGTTTCGATTATGCATGAGGTGATCATATGGTTTATGGCACGCACGCATGAATTGATAACGTGCAGGGGTGGCAATGGCCAGGTGAGATCGCTTGTGACGCGACTCGCATGTGATTGATGAACTGCATCATCTAACGGCCATGTGCATTGCGTGTATTGTGCTGACTTATAATGTGCAAGGTATGGCATACCGGGTAAGGTTGCATGCGAACCGACTATTCGATTGTTGGTTGCATTGCTTGCATTGAATGAGATTTAACGTGCAGGGTATGGCATACCGGGTAAGGTTGCATATGAACCGACTATTCGATTGTTGGTTGCATTGCTTGCATTGAATGAGATTTAACGTGTAGGGTATGGCATACCGGGTAAGGTTGCATGCGAACCGACTTTTGATTGTTGGTTGACCCTACTTGTTATTTTATTGCTGATTGATGGTTGTTGTGGTTGGGTTGTGTGAGGGGTTGCTCTGGAGAGATGCCCGGGTTTAGTTGGTGTACTGATCGGGGCTTAGGGGGATGAACTCGCTGAGATTTTATCTCAACCCGTCGTGGTTAACCTTTTTCAGGTCTTTAGAATGGTGCACCTGCTGTGGAGAATCCTACCCCCGTTTCTCCAGTGATTGACCTGATGGAGTCAAGTCTGATGGGTCCGAGTGACCGTGGTGTTGAACCCGAGGGTTCATTCTATATAGTTGGATTAGCCTAGTTTCTTTTTGGCCTGGCTTAGAGGATGGATCGGCCCCTTTTGTCGGACTTGTAATTCAAAAGACGATCCTCCGTTGGTTAATCCAATAAATTGTGTAAATGAGTAGTGATGGTTGTTCTTGTTATTCATCCCTCTATCCCTGATTGATTGATTAATTGTTGGACTAGGGATGGTTCGTCTTCCGCTTGCGTATAACAAAAGATTAAAATGAATGGTCGTCGACGAGTCCTGGGACGTCGCTTTCAATCGACCAAGAGAAGGGGTTGTCGCGTGCTCGGGATTATTGGAGATAAAGGGAGACTGCTTCAACTCGAGTACCTCTTTGCATGAATTCTCCAATGTAACATTTGCTCCCAGCCATAAATATATCGAACCAGTATGTTCAATGCGAGCTCGTAAATATATATGCCTTCAGAGACTTCAAAATCAGCAAGCAATGCCTGCATCCACTATAAAAGAGCCACGAAAACTAGTTAGTTTGGTACCTATTATCTTTTGCGTCTTAAAAGTTTGATGGTCTTAGGTTTTAAAGCCCAATGCAGTAATCCCACCCCATTGTGCTTTCTAATAGGACCTTCAGACATCAAAGCATAATATTACTGGTGATATTTATGTGTCAAAACTAAAACCACCACATAATTTGGAGATTGCTAGCAGAAGTGCATTTGCGAAGGAGTAAAGATAATCGAATATTCCATATTTAGTCAACTGCACCAAAAGTAGTTCCTAGTATGGCAAGAATAAGACTACCGTATCCTCTTCCTGCTTTGTTAAGATCAAAAGACCAATATGATCAGTTAAGAGATCATTGAGGAGTGAAAAGATATTTGGACATGCAAATTTTCTGGCATGATAAGATTATGACAAAATTTTAGTTCAAATCACATATAAAAGATGACTGATAGACTGTCAAGGATTCCATATGAAAAAGAGAAACTGTCAAGTAAAAAATTGGTGGTTTAATAACAGTACAAACAACTCCAGGGGATAAAATAAGAAAGAACTCAACATTGGATATATATGATCTATTTATGAGTAACAAGTTTACATTTTAAAAGCCTCTACAATCAATAGCATGAGTTCGATAGATGCCCAAAATGATTGATCAATTAAAATCTTGGATTTTCGTATTGAGACAGATAGCACACCTTATTTATGTAACATCAGAGGGTGAAAGGTTGTAGCCTATTTGAGGGAGAAAACCTCAGTGCAGAGATAGATAGAGGGAGCACATAGTACTGCTTGTGTGTGCATCTGTCTGTGTTTTAGCAGAGAGGCTTCGATACTTGGCTACCTTATAGTTGATGCTTTGGAGTGACTAATGGTGCAGGATAAGTTAGCAGTTTCTTATTCACTGGAGAGATATGCAAAATGACAGCACATGAGCAGGAAACTTTGTTGACAGCAGAAAGTGCTTGAATGTACAATTCACCATTTGCATAGAGACTCTTGACCAGAAAAGAACAAGATTGTCAAACTTTAGTTCTTGCACACAAGTTAGCTGGTATGAAAGAAACAGGGAAGGACTCTATCCAAATAAGGCAAGGGCTATTAGCTGCTTAGAAGATGAAAACCACATGGAACCCATTTGGCACCACAGGCTTTCCACCTAAGAAGGATGCATACAAATCGATACTAGCTATAGCAAAAGGCAAGGGCTATTATGTTGCTGTTGGACTAAATCTCCTCGGGACATGAATCTGTCAATGAGTTGCAGATAAGATGGTGGAATTGAATCATACCCTATCCAAATCTCAACATTTTTGTTGGTTAAGAGATAGAAGTAAGAGAGCCTTTCAATCTTGCATGAAGGGAAGATGGCCTTAGACTTCACATCATGGTTTACTCTTTATACAATTAATTTCTTAATAGAGTTTGTTAGATTCACTCTGGTTTAAATAACTCTATTAAAAGTTTGCTCCCACTTGGTGTGTTAGTAATTAAACTATTGCTTTACAAAGATTATTCCAACAACAAGGAAGCATTGTCCTATTTGAATGGAGGGACAAATGAAAGATAGTAATACCAGCTCTGAGTTCCCTTAAGCTTTCAATGAAAAATTGAATGCAACCAAAATGAAGCAGTTTTAAAAAAGAAAAAAATGAAAGAACTCCTGAATTAGATATATCTCCACCTTTCTTTTTTCACTTTTTCGCAATACCATTTACCAAGCTCTAAAATAGAATAACAAGCAAAACAAACCTCGTCCTATGCTCTTGCATTTTCTCAAAGGTCAATAGAGAGACCCACAGCAGTGATTAATTTTTAAATAGAATCTAAATGCAAATAAGTCCTAACCATTTTAAGACAACCAATTGAAAGCCTCTAATGCGTGACTACCAAACATGGGAGGTAATATCAACGTTTTTCCACCATTTGATGTGATAAAGTATGAGGAAGATGAATAAGGTATAATGTGCAAAATGCAACACCTAATCAGCATGTTCCTCATGCCATTAATTGAGAAAATTTCTTAACATGGGGAGTTTAAACAAGGCTTACTATAGTGATGTGCACCAACACTTTTTCAATTTCATAAATTGGCCAAGCAAGCATGTTAGGAAGATATTCACTTTCTATGTGAATCTTGAAGCAATTTGCTCTGTGGTAACTGCAATCATTTTCTAAATTAAAAAGCCTTGCACTTTCAACACAAGGTTGTCCATTAAGGTACCTCTCAACCGAATTATTGGAGTCCATAGAAAGGGTAGCTTGTCATAAAAAAGCAAATGACAACCACTTTCCCATCAACTTGGGGAAAGCAAAGCAAATTCCCCCAAAATCAAGTTTACACAGTCAGAAGTAAGAGTTGCGTGAGACAACGAACCTCACTAGAACCATTCTTGGTCTGCAATGTAGGGACTATGTCTAAACACTGCTCAATATCAGTAATTTTGCCTGGCAGTTGATATGGACATGGAGTTAATACCACGGGAAAAAAATAAAAAATAAAAACTTGTCACTCTAATGAAGTGAACATTAACATACTAACAAAATGCTCAAGTTCACAGTTCACCGAGGGTCAAAATGGGAAAAAAGAACAAAGTGCACTCAGATCTACCAAGTGATGCAGCTGTTGCCTTTTAGGATATATCTAGAACCTGTAATTTTCTAATTGCCATTACTCTCAAATATTCAAATTTTCCCCAGTTAGATGACAAAATCAATCCCATCAATGTGCAGAATAGAAAATTCATTAGACATTTGATCACCAATTCGAATTTCTAGAAGAGAAAAGCTTCTAATATTTTACACATAATCTTTCTCTTAAACAAATGTCATAGAGGATCCTCTCATTCATGCACTAGGAAACTCAACCATTTTAACTTGGCCACATCAGAGTTATGGGAGGAGATATAATTAGAACACCCTGGCTGCAGTGAGAGGATCCAGATTGCTGTTGCTAGTTATCCTATTTCGACTGCTAGCATGCATGAAGGGACCTCTATTAAATGCATAATAAAGCAAAAGAAAAAAGAATGAATTTGTGAAATGTCTGGAAATAACAAAGTTTAATATAAATTGCACAATAGAATTCAATCAACATCAGTGTAGTTTAAAAGAAGCCTCTTACAACTTGCTTAGAAGTTCCAATGTACTTATTCAATAGCTTAGCCCTTTCACTGATATGGATTGAAGAGAACAAGCTGCTACTACTGCATCAACAATGTGTGTCTTGCCAAAGGCTGTACATCCATGTAAAAGAACATTTGACCATGGCCTTAAAGGAGCTTGCATGAAAACATTTTATCAGCAACTGTAAGAATGATAGACATGAAGATCAAATAAGTTTATTTAACAAGTTAACACCAACCACATTATTAGCAAAGAGAGAGAAAGGAAATGTGTAATGAGTCACTAGAAAGAATAAAGAAAAGCTACAGCTCAGCCCCAACCAATGCAATTAGATAAGCTTTCTTGAACAAAATCCATGCATAATCTCGTTCACTCACAAGAATGCATCAAGGAAACAATGGTAAGTAGTTAAGCCCCTAATCTCATGTAACTTGTAACATCCTCGAAAACTGACCCCATGAGATTGGCAATAAGGTCTTGTATGAGTCGACCATGGGCCTTTGGCCATGGATCGATTGGCAATGATCAAGGATCGGTCATGGTCCGATCGACCGACCAGTCATGAACTAGTTGAGACGTCGGCCATGAAAAGTATACCGACCACACCAGTGGGAACGGACTACCAGCTCATAAGACGACTTTTCAGTCACAAGAATTGATCATGGGATGATTTTGGATTGGCGGATGGTCATGGGTTGATCTGACCAGTCATAGCGCCTAGCCACAGGTGATTCCGCCCGGCTATGCACCAATACACGGACGATCTAACTTGACCAAAAATGATCATCTTTTGACCAAAAATGCATCATTCCCTATTTTATTCTTAGTAACCGGAAATGAATCTTGAATTGGTGATGTCCGATCATGGATCGGTAATGCACCAGCCATGAACCATGCGGATGGATCAGGCGCCGATCGGAATCAATCTCGGGATAGACCCGACTATTCTGTCATAATTCCTAAGGTCCATAAGTGCCTTGGCTTAGTGCTAGGCCATGGGTAACCTTGGAATTGGCCTTGAACCGATCCGAGGACCAAGGACTGAATTATGAGGGAAAGTCACACTAGGTTCGGTAGGAGGCCTAGGGACTGGCCCGAGGGCTAGAGCCGACTGTGCCAACCCAAGGGCCGGCCATTGTGCCGACCGCAGGGCCGACCCTCAAGGCCAACCAACCGCCTAAAGAAGTGGTTTGGGTGAATTTGGGGTATGTGGCCCGGACCCCAGGCACATGTAAATTGGTTTTCCGAGACATGTACTATGATCCCTTTTCCAGCCCCAAAAACCGACTCGGATGGTGGAATTCTCCAAATCACCTTCTTGAGGAAGGAAAAGTCAAAAGAAGAAAAATTCTCTAGAAGCCTCATTAATGTTATTGGATAAGGCTTATCATTTACTTTTCAAAGGTCATGATGGTAGTCAAAAATATCTTGGGGGCTATGATGGAGATAGATTACACATGGCCCAATCGGAAGGTGACACCCAAACCCTCATCATAAGCCTACAGAATTTTAGAGACTTAGTTGGCAAGTTAGACATCTTTCTAGTCAAACTTTCATAAATGCCAATAAATGAGGGGAAACAAGTGGACCAATAGGAAAGTGAAAGGCGGGCCGTCATCGATGATGTCTACTCACTAGACCGCTAAATAGAACCTTTAGCTTTGCCTAGTCATCCCTTAGGTGCAATTATTGAAGAAATAGGCTTGCCACTTAAGAATTCTAGGCGGGCCACTTGGAAAGAGAGGATTGGACGATTAGAAATGCAATGATGAGCTCGGGGACTATAAATAGGAGAAGCCTCTCCTCCTCCCTTGCCATTTGCACCATTCTCCTCCTTCCTCTTTCCTCCTCCCTTGGCCACCCTCTTCCTCCTCACGCCTACTCTCTCCTTTAATTTTCAAGGAAGCCGCTTTCTCTCTATCAAGTAGCTTCTCTAGTTTCATGAGGTTTGTCCAGGTAAATAGAATCTCTTACTTCTCCCTAGTATGATCATTTCTATCATGAGGACTAGACGGTCTTCTCTTGTTGATCCGTGATTGTATGGAAGATTATGTGTACGTTGGTTCATACGTGAATCTTATGCATGTGCGTGATTATTTCACGACCGAGATGATGCCATGGTTCGTCGTTGGTGTTCAATGCAAGTTGGGAATGCCCAAAGCCATAAGACTTGAATTGGCAACGAAGTGTCGGAACTCAAGTCTTGTGCAATATGAGGATCGCCCAAGGCCACGAGATCTTGGATCGACATCATGACATGCCGATTCCTAGTCTCATTTGGTACAAGGATCACTCAAGCCACAAGGTCTTGGTTGGCATCGAAGTATGCCGAGCTCATGTCTTGGATTTGGTGCGAGATCCTTAATACTTAATGGTTGAGCCAAAACTCAGATTTAGAGTTATTCACGACATCATTATATTCGAGTTGTAGAAAGCACGGCACGCATGATTCTGTATGAGCATAATGTTGTCATTGAGTCATGAATGAGTCAGCTTAAGGAAATGATAAGAACCGGCATAAGTAATGCATTTGTGAGATCACCCCATGGAAGATGGGAAATATGATGATAGCCCCGCAACCGGATGTCCTGGGTAACACCTGGAAGCCTCGGGAAGCTGGCCCCGAGAAGTCTCGGCAAGAGTAGAGAGGGCCTGGTTGAGCCAGGACAACATCAACTGGTACCCCTGCAACAAGATGTCCCGGGTAATCCCCGAAAGCCTTGAGAAGCTGGCCTCGAGAAGCCTCGGCAAGAGTCGAGAGGGCCTGGTTAAGCCAGGACGATGTAAAGTGATCTACACGAATGCCGGTTATGCTCAAGTATGGGTAATATTGATTTATGTGTTAGCCGACATGTGAGTAAGTGAAACCCTTGTATATGTGCTTGAGTGTGGAAGATATACGTTTATGTGTTAATCGATGAGTGAGTAAGTAGAGCCCTTGCATTAGTACGACACTATATATGAGTTGCAATTGATCTACCATCGACACTATTTGCATGAGTTGCTCTGGCTAGTCGTTAATGAAGAGATGTCACGCTAGCCTAGGGTAGAGGTTTTACTTACTGAGTTTCCTCAGAACTCGCTCATTTACCTTTACAAGTCGATAAGATGGCTAATCCTCCTCCTGTATGTTTTGGTCTACCGATGAGAATAGAATGGTCGACTGTAGATGTCATACACATCGAAGCAGGGGTAATGTACCAGAGATATACCTTAACTGTGTGGGTTCATGAGGGACAGGACGAATTGGTCCCTCACCGTTACGATGCATGGTACGTCTAGTTGGACGGTGAAATGATCGAGCCTATTCGTGGCTTTAGAGGCCCGATGAACCCAAGTGGAGGGTCCACGTCTGATGGGACAAATTCTAATCAATGATACTTGCTAGTAATGGAAAAGGGTTCCCAATTTGGAAATCACGGTGGTAGCAAAGATAAGGATACCCAAGCCCTTTTATATTATGTTATATGAAAGTTAGTTGTATATGAACTACTAATGAAAATAGTAGTATTATATACTTGTATCCCATGTTCTTCCAGTGATGTTTGTTGGGGATGTTGTTGTTATGTTATGCTTCCGCATGTGCATATAAACAAAATGAAACAAATTGGGACAGCGACAAGCCTGGGATGTCGCAAAAATAACCCGTAGCTTGGACCCCGGAAGGGGGTCGTGACATAACTAATCATCTCATTGAGATTCTACAAAGCCTAATCATCTCCGTCCACTAGATTGTCAATCTGCTAAAAGAGGTTTAGACAGCTTATCACCAAAGGATGACTTTGATGTTACACGAAGCGTAGAGCACTTAATGAAAAACAGACACTTATGAACCTACGACATAGATTGTTATTGATCGTCTAGATACTCGATCTGGAAAGACACTCATAAAATATTAATAGGATCCTTGCACATTTTAAGTATGAGGAACAACTCGTTTTCTAACAACATAACAAATTCCTCATCTAGAGATAAAGTGAATTAAGTGATCGGACAGCATCAAGAATGTGAGAAGCACACTCAAGAATATGAAAGAAAGTTATAGATCTTTCGAGTTTTAATCCTCGAACATGTCTTCTATGTCATGCCCTGACTCTCGAGTTCGCAGCAATCTTATTTCACTTGAGGTCTAACTGTACGATATCCCAGGTACTGTCGTCGACCAATTCATTTTATCTTGTAATTAAGCACATGCGAAAATGAACAACTCTCAAACCAAACAATAGGGATAGCAACAACAGTAGTAGAGGAAAGACAACATCATATTATATATCTAAAGATTAGCTGAACTATAGCACAAGTAAACACGCCTTGTTACAGGCGAAAAGCTGAGGCCTACTCAAAAAGGGACCAGCCTGGCTAACCTAACACTGTACAAGAGAGGGAGGGCTCATCAAAAAAGGGAATAGACCACAACAACCTACTCACTAGCCTTAGAGGGATTACTCTCTTCAATCTTCGGGTATTGCATCATCTAGGGCTTGAAAAGGTTAACCACGACGGGTTGAGATAAACTCAACAAGTTAAAGTCCTAAGCCCTAGTTAGAAACTTCGCTCGCCTTGGGAGTTTAACAAACAATCTAAACCATCAAATCATCCAATACCACCTCAGAGAATAACCACAGAAGACAGTTTAAATAAACAGGTGTAATCACAGGCAACCCTACTTGGCCTTGGCACACATGACCTGCAGAAACTGTCAATCGTCTCACAACAATAGTAAGAGGTGTGCAAATAATTAGAGCATTGCACAGAACTTTCTCATATCACACTACCCACACATGCTCCGAATATTATGACCCTTTAGGTCACGGCACAACCTTATGATTGGCAGTCAACTAGTCGTAAACCAAGCATCGTCCTCTCTTGTGAGGCATGGCAATGTCATGTAATTGGAATGCAGCAATTCTTCAAGAAAGAACAAGCTGCTTTCTGCTGCTGTAGGCCCAACAATCTGTGCCTTTACAAAGCCTGGACATCCATGTAAAAGAACATTTCACCATAGGCTTAGAGAAGTTTGTGCAAAAACATTTCATCAATAAATGTAAGAATGATAGACACAAAGATCAAATGGACTTATTAACAAGTTAACAATAACCACATTAGAGAGAGAGAGAGAGAGAGAGAGGTGCAATAAGTCACTAGAAAGAATAGACAAAGGCTAGTCTTCAGCGACAAAAAGTTGCTCTTTCCTTACACTAGAAATTGCAGAATGTACAATTCAATGCAACTAAACCTAGTCTTCAACGACATAGTGGCTAGACCATATTGACAAGTTTAGTCTAATATCAATTGTCTTCTAGGGAAAATTTCACACATAAATGGCTAAATACTAGAATGGAGAAAGATATCTCACAAATCACCTTGTGACTCAAGACTTGAGGCTTCTCAACTTCAGCTCAGAAGTAACTAGGAAAGCATCTCCAATTCTTCATGAAGGAATTAACTAAATCACTCATCCTGCATAACAGTTATGAACAATTCATTCTTCCGCTAAACAGGCATTAATTCCTTCATTTCATTCCTCACAAATCATATTGCTCTCTATTGAATTAAAAACACACACCATAAGGTGAGACCAGTACTCTCAACCACTACAACTTATAACA
>CM026410.1:2607533-2634680 GCA_014858505.1 Corymbia citriodora subsp. variegata
ACCGTCTTACATCATCACTCATATCAAGACCCTCCAATGATGGACTTGCATTTGTAGAACTCATGAATCACCTCACTACTAATCAATCTACCTCTTAAGCCATCATTACCCTAAGGTCATATATGGTTTCGAAAGGAGGCCATTTTCCATTAAAACCATACCAAGTGACTTTCCAATGATGGATTTGTATTTATGGAACTCATGAATCACCCCACTATTCATCAATGTACCTTCTAGGCCATCGTTACCCTAATGCCACGTACAACTTCAATGTAGGTCATCTTCCATTGAAACCATGCCAATTGACCTCCTAATGATGGATTTACATTTAGCAAACCCATAAATCACCCCAATACTCATCAATCTATATCCTAAGCCATTATTACCCTAAGGCTACACATGGCTTTAAAAAAGACCATCTTCCATTGAAATCATGCCATGTGACACACCATGATTATGCTAGGGGTCACATATATCTCTCAAGGGTGTCATACCTCTTTCTTAGCTTGGTTAAGTAAGAGAAGGTCATTAGGCCATTTGCACCTTCAATAAATGAGAGTAATGATGAAGGTCATGGGATGAGAACCATATAAAGGGGTTGTCTACCCATCATTCGGACACATCTCACTACCACACACTCTCTCTCTCTCTCTCTCTCTCTCTCTCTCTCTGTGCCACTGCTCGATCGATCTCTCTCCCTCCCTCGTTGGCTGCCCATTGCACGTCGACTGATTTTCCTCTAAACACCCGTACCTCTTTTGGGTAAGTGAATTCTCTAGAGACTAAGTTGGGCTTACCCACTTAGTGTTCTCCACTTAATAAGTGCTTGATTTGATGTTCATTAGAGGCATTATTGTGCTATGCTTGTTACACTATTAGATGATGCCTATCATGCATTATGATGTTTAATGATGGAGAATCATAACGATGGAGAATCATAACAATACACTTGCTTGTGCTTGCTTGTGATGATCACATGCATATGAGGCTATAATGAATATTATTCCGTCGTCCACGTGGAGATAGCCCAACGATGCCTTATTTATTGAGATGCCCCATTTGGGATGAGATGTCCCAAAAGTATTTTGGGATGCCGCAAGGGTTACGATGCCTTATCTAGGATGAGATGCCCCAAGGAAGGGTTGTTAATCTGGATGCCACAGAGTTTCGATGCCCTCTTTGTGTGGATACAAAGATACCCTAAGGAGTGTTTCAAGATGCTGCAGGAGTTGTAATGCCCCATCTCAGACGAGATGCCCCAAGAAGGGTTGTTAATCAGGATGCCGTGCAATTGCGATGCCCCTGTTGTGTGGATATATGGATGCTCTGAATGAGTTGAGATGCCCCAGGAGTGTTCAAAATGTATATTGAAGTGCAATGAACCTCATGCATGCCACGTTTCTTTCATGGGCACTAGTACATGTTGGCTTATATAATTAACTATCGCAATTAAGCATTGCTATTAATTTGCCATTGATAAGTCCATAGAATATTTTTACCCATCTCACTATTTTGTGCCAAATTGAGTAGTGGGCCGATCTTCTACCTTAGAGCCAAGGATTTCACTTGCTGTGCTATGGCTCACTCTTTTGTTTTTATGGATCCATCTATGGAATGATGTTTTGGGATTCTTGTAAACATAGATTTGGAATATTAGGATATACCGGTATCAGGATCCGAGATAGTGTATGTTAAGCATAGTTCCATTGTGTGGGTGGAAGTGAATTTACCCAAGCTTATTCCTTATCTTTTCATTGCTTGGTACATTTGGATAAATGGCGATACAATCAAACTTTTAAGAGGTTTCAGGGATGATGATTGAGTAGACAAGTTGGAGAAAGAAATCTTCAACCCGCAGCGTAAATCTGTCTTTTGTATAGGCGGGTTTTTGGTCAATATGTAAACAGATGACCTAACCTATTCCCAGGTCTTTAGTATTTTATGGCTAGTTGAACATGTTGTGTATGTTTATAAGATTTACGTGAATATAAAGATGCATAGATTCAATAGTTTTTTGTATATTATATATATTATATTATATTATATTATATTATATTGACTATCGTAAATTTTTCCTGTATGAGATGTGATGATCGCTTCCGCATGCATAATTATATCGAAAGATTATCATATTCAAATAGGCAGGTACAATGGAGATGTACCTAGAGCTTCAAAACTTTCAAATATAAATTTCTATTATTTTATTGCATTATAAAGTGTGAAATTCGCTAGTAATTTTTTCATAACTTTCAAATACAGCTTAAGTATGATGAAAGAGCATTTGAGTTAATTGAATTGATAGATATGTATCGAATCGTAAATTTACTAATCAAATTGATAAACTCGATTGTGACTCGTGAGATTACTATTTCACTCAGGCACATATCATAGATATTTCTAATTAAATCGAGTTGTGCGATCTGAATTGAGAATCGAATGATTTTGATGGCTACGGTTTCTCCAATTAATCAATTTACTCTCTTAGTATACGTGAGCAAAGATGTCATAGGATGTTTTTCTGTTCAAATTGATGCTTTTGGCTCTTACCCACTGAGCAAAGACGTCATAGGACGGCAGATTAGATCAGCTGCATTTTATGGAAGAGCATATTGTCTTTTCCTTTGACATTTAAGTGCAACACACACTAGATTATAAAAAATGCTCGGTCAGCTGAGTATCTTTTGTGATTCAATATGAGCCCCGCACATTGACCGGACTTGCAAGAACTAGATAAACGGAAGGGAAGTCACGTTTTTTTTTTTTTTTCTCGTGATCTTTTCATTGATATCAGGATTGGAAATTAGTCGAAATTTGTTTGGGAGCAAGTTATTTTACATGATATAGCTTCGCTATCATGAAATTGTCTAAATAATGCACGTGTTTGCGTCCCCAACTCCTATGATAAAGTTAAATAGTGCCTCTTGTACACCAAAAGATTATTCAAACTCTCGCACAAGTAACGCTAGATTGGATGCTTACATGTAGTGAAAAGTGTCAAAAAAGTCCTACATTTATTGCATCCTGAATGACTGAATTAGCATTGGATTAAAAAATTTATGATTAAATTGGCACCAATGTAATATGTTTATAACTTTTTTGATATTTTTTTCCCCTTACAGGTGCCTTCTACCAAAATCCCAATTTTTAGTAAATTCTATAGTGAACGCATTCTAATCCGTTGTTGAAGGGTACTCTTATGACGAGGAAACAACATTCGTTGCCTTAGACCCCAAACAGCCATGGTACATATTTTGTCGCCATGGACTACTTTGACAACGAACTCTCATTCCGTCGAAAGTTGGGTGTCTATGGAGACAAAAAGAGGAATTTTGTCACCGTTGCTTAAAGCTAGGGCAACAAAATGTCGATTTGTGTGGCGTTAGCCTAGTGAGAAGGGGCTTTCGTGGCGGAGGCTCGGCGATGGAAATCCATAGCTTTTGACGATGAGATATGGTGGCCGACGGCAACGTTGCAATAGGCCAGATCTTTTGTAGTGTCACACATCGCCAAATGAAAAATAATCTCATGATCGGATCATTAACCTTGTGTTTTAGCTCATTTTTTTAATCCCTCAATCCAATCGATACATCGTGGAGCTGAGGTCAAGATTTTGTTGAGATGTGATTTATACTCTCAATTGATAAAATGGCAGAGGAGTCCCGAGGTCACCAGGTAGTGCTCCTAAGCTACTAGAGGGATTTAATAATTTGGACCCATATTTTATTGATAATTTGAGCTTGAGCTTATGAATAACTACCGAATATATAATATCTTTTTTTTATTATAATTGATTGATGTAAAAAAAAAAGATACAAGATGCTAATTATAATGGAATTTTTTACTAAACATAACCATAGTTTAAATGTGAACCTTGATACAATTTTATGTCTCAAATTCTGTTTCTCTTTTATACTCTATTTCATTGTGATTGTGCGTCGAATATTAATGGCTATATCAACTTAAAATTGATTTTCGAGTTATTTTTAGTAACGTGAGATGGACGGAGAAATAACTTATCATGATCATTGGGGAGCCTTATACAAGCTTTAGTAGGGAAAAGTATCCAAAAAATTATAAATCTATTGCATTAGTACCAATTCAATTTTCAATTAAACCAATTTAGTTATAAAACATTCTCACATCGATATCAATTCAGTCTATCCGGTCAATTTAGGTTGGAAATTGGTAACATGGGCGTCGATGATCTTACGTGACATCTGTGAGCGTTAAAGTGGACATTTTTAAATAATTTATTATTAACATTTTTTCCTTTTGTTTTTTGTATTTTTTTCTTTTTCTTTCTTTTCCTATTCTTTTTCTTTGAACTGTGGCCAGCACCGGCCACAGGTGGGGGCCGACGTCATGGCCATAGGCCAAAGAAGAAGAATAGGAGAAAAAGAAAAAAGTGCGAACAAAACATTGCGTACGCCTTAAAATCGAAATATAATAAATCTTGCTTATAAATATCCCAGCCACTCATTTTAACCTCTACGCAAGCACATGAAATCCTAGAACCCCACGAAAGATTTCAGATCTTAGGCCCCAACCAGCACGCGATCCACGATGATCTCCTCCTCATTTTCCGCGACCATGTCGTGCTTCTTCGATCTCTTTCCTTCGCTTTCTCACTCCATCGTCGTCCCGTCGCTGTTCATCGCTATCAGCGTCGTCTTCTTCCTCTTCCTATCGTCGCCGCCGCCGCCCTCGAAGAACCTCCCCAGAGTCTACCCAATCTTCGGCTCCTACTTCTCATTCTTCGCCAACCTCAAACGGCGCATCGACTGGACCGCCGACCTGGTCCGGAACTCCCCCTCGGCGACCTACGTCTTCCACCGTCCCCTCGGCGGCCGCCAGGTCTTCACTGGCAACCCCGCCAATGTCCAGCACATCCTCAAGACCCACTTCAGCAACTACGAGAAGGGCGAGGTCTTCAAGATGATCCTCCGGGACGTCCTCGGCGATGGGATCTTCAATATCGACGGGGAGTCCTTGAAGTTCCAGAGGCAGGTCGCCAGCCACGAGTTCAATACCCGGTCGCTGCGGAAGTTCGTCGAGACCGTCGTCGACGCTGAGCTGAAAAAGCGGCTCGTGCCTCTCTTGGCCTCTGCCACCAAGAGCGGGTCAGTGATAGACATGCAGGACATCCTCCAGAGGTTCGCCTTCGACAACATATGCAAGATTGCGTTCGGGTACGATGCCGAGTATCTGTCCCCATCGCTTCCTCAGCCGAGAGTAAGTATTGTCCAGACTCATTTTATTAAACTACAGATATAAAATGTGTGTAGTTTAGGGTGAGCCTTGCCAAACAACACAAATTTCTGTCAATCACGTCACTCATAGAACGATTTGATATTCGACAGGCGAAGTTCGCAGAAGCGTTTGAAGATGCAGTGAGAATAAGCAGCGAGAGGTTTCAAGAACTCTTCCCCGTGATTTGGAGGATCAAGCGTTTCTTCAACGTAGGATCCGAGAAGCGCCTCCGGGTCGCCATCTCCGAGGTCCGTGAGTTTGCGAAGAAAATCGTGAAGGAAAAGAAGAGAGAGCTGAGCGAGAAGTCGTCGCCCGAGTCAACCGCCGACGACCTTCTGTCACGGTTCTTGACCTCAGGCCACTCCGATGAGGACTTCGTCATCGACATCGTTATCAGCTTCATACTCGCCGGCCGGGACACCACATCGGCGGCGCTCACGTGGTACTTCTGGCTGCTCCACAAGAACCCGCAGGTGGAGGCCAAAGTCCGCGGTGAAATCATGAAGAAGTCTGACACACACGCTGCATGGTACGATGATGTGAAGGATATGGTGTACACACACGCATCGCTGTGTGAGAGCATGCGGTTTTACCCGCCGGTGCCGCTCGACGGGAAGGAGGCGGTGAGAGACGACGTCTTGGAGGACGGCACGGTGGTGAAGAAGGGGATGAATGTGACGTACCATCCGTACGCGATGGGGAGGCTGGAGCAGCTATGGGGAAAGGACTGGCCGGAGTTCAGGCCGGAGCGGTGGCTGAGGGAGGCGGAGGATGGCAGCGAGAAGTGGGCGTTCGTTAACAGGGACGCGTTCACGTACCCAGTGTTCCAGGCGGGGCCGAGGGTTTGTCTGGGGAAGGAAATGGCGTTCCTACAAATGAAGAGAGTGGTGGCCGGAGTGCTGCGGCAGTTCAGGGTGGTGCCGGCGGCGGAGGAAGGGGCGGAGCCGTTGTTCATTTCGTACCTGAGCTCGAAGATGGAGAGCGGGTTCCCGGTGAGGATTGAGGTGAGAGAGTGAGAAAGGGAATAAAGTACAATGTTGCTGTTTTTTAACCTCGAATAATGTTTAATGCTATGATATATGACGTGGCGTGATTGCATTGGACGCTTGAAACATTTTGACAATATCCCGCTTCAAACCTACCTATAAAATATTTCAATACGTACCGTGAATCCATCATCCGCAGGTGGCTTTGACTAATATGTTGCTCTCGCAATATGTGATGAAGCCGCAATGGTTTGACCCGTTCTACGTTGGTCAGACATGAAAGGGACTGGTCAAAGTAATCATGCGGGATTGTGGTCATTTGGACACGACCTTATAGTTTACGTATTACTCAGAAGACCCAACGAAACCGTAATGTCAACCCCCCTCACACCTCACACCAATCGCATAAAATTATCCAAAAAGCCTTAAATTTATTATACTTTTATCAACTAAATTTTAAATTAAGTCATAATTTTTTTATATTTCACCAATTTTTAAATTGAAAATCACTAACATGAATGCCAATAGTTTCATGTAAAATGGTTGGCTTTGGCTAGAACAATTTTTTAAAGTATAATTCAATCTCTACTCCATGAAAAGAGTCGACCAATCGGAAATTGCAAAATTACAATCATCCACACGATAAAGTATTTTCTAATCATATATTACATTTCTGACTCATAGTGTTTAGTTTCACGTCATTGTTCAATAAAATATATCATGGAGAATTATCTTGGATCTTGAAAACATTCGCCTCCCCAAGAAGAAAACACCCTAGATGATTCTCATTAGCTTCTTAGAAGGATAGAGGATTCTCGAAAAGATGGCCCCAACTTACTATATTCTTTTGTTGGCTATGCATGCATTTATCACGAGCCTATCATTTGGGATCGAGACTATACAATGACTTAAGTTTTCTTAGATTGCTTGGTATTGTTGAAGCACAGGGACGCGTTCACGTACCCAATGTTCTAGGCGGGGCCGAGGGTTTGTCTGGGGAAGGAAATGGCGTTCCTACAAATGAAGAGAGTGGTGGCCGGAGTGCTGCGGCAGTTCAGGGTGGTGCCGATGGCGGAGGAAGGGGCGGAGCCGTTGTTCATTTCGTATCTAAGCTCGAAGATGGAGGCGGTTCCCGGTGAGGATTGTGGTGAGAGAGTGAAAGGGAATGTCAAACTTTGAGAGTGTAATTTCTCATTTTCCACTCGAGCAAGTGATATACAATGTTGCTGTTTTTTAACCTCGAATAATGTTCTTGTAAAAAGTGGCGCGATTGCATTGGACGCTTAAAGCATTTTGAGAAAGTACCGCTTCAAACCCGCCTATAAAAAATTGCAATACGTATCTTGCATCCATCGTCCGCACGTGGTTTTGACTAATCAACCATTCAATTGAAAATTATAAAGTTACAATTACTTACACGTTCTTCAAATATTTTCCAGTCATATATTACATTTCTAATCTATACTGAAAGAAAACAAGCCAGACAAGTGAGAGAGAATAGGATAGGAGAAAATAGAAGGAATTTTTGTATTTCAGTATGTATTCAATATACAAGGGACTTGTAATATATAGTACAAATTGTGATCAATAAAAGGAAATAATATTTATTGCAATATTGTATCAAATATGAAATTGATTCAGTGTATCAATTTCAATCTTCGATTGGAATATTGCGAGCATATCTTTCAACACTCCTCCTCAAGCTGGTGGCTTATAGATGTCCAAGACACCTAGCTTGCTTAATAGATATGCATGTTGCCTTTGACAAAGAGGTTTTGTAAAGACATCTGCCGGTTGCTCTGTAGTTCCAATTCCTCTTGTTCTGATTATTCCTTTTTGAATCTTGTCCCGAGTAAAATGACAATCCACTTCTATATGCTTTGTCCTTTCATGCACTATAGGATTGACTGCAAGCTTGATGGCTGCATCGTTATCACAGAACAGCATGGTTGGTCCATTTATTTGTATCCCTAGATCCTGGAGTAAACCTTGTATCCATACGATCTCGCAAGTGATCTTTGCCATGGCTTGATATTCCGCTTTTGCTGAAGACAGTGATACAGTTGGCCATTTTTTTGTCTTCCATGAGAGTAGAGATTCTCCCAGTTTAATGCAGAAACCTGTGATGGATCTTCTGCTCATGGGACAGGTTGCATAGTCCGCATCACAATAAGCCGTCATTTCCATGTTCTTTTTCCTAGAGAGAAGTATCCCGAGTCCTGGGCATTTCTTCAAATACTTCACAACCTTTAGGGCTGCATTCATGTGGGACTACTTTGGTTTGTGCATGAATTGGCTGAGTGTCTGCACAGCATAACATATGTCTGATCTTGTCATGGTTAAGTATATGAGTTTTCCAACGAGCTTCTAATAACTTGATGGGTCTTTGAGTACAGGATCATCCTGTGATGTCTCTGAATCATATTCCGCCATGGTTAATTTAACATTCTGCTCAATTGGAACAACTGATGGTTTGCACCCTGACAGACCTGCTTATGATATAATTTCCAACACAAACTTTCGCTGATTGAGAGAAATCCCTAGGTTGGACCGTGCAATTTTGATCCCAAGGAAATATCTAGGTGCTCCTAAATCTTTAATATGAAAAGTGGAGTATAGATATTCCTTGAGACTCTTTATCGCATTCTGGTCATTGCCCATGATTAAAATATCATCAATGTATATCATCAAATAAACAGATGACATACCTTTTGTCCAGGTGAATAAAGCATAATCATATCTGGACTGCTTGAAACCTGTAGCTGTGAGAGCATTGGCAAACTTGGCGTACCACTGTCTGGAAGCCTGTTTGAGCCCATAAAGGGATTTGCGAAGACGACATACTCTATTCTCCCCCTGTCTCCGTAATCCTTGAGGAAGTTCCATATAAATTTCTTCATCCAAATCCCCATGAAAAAAGGCATTGTGTACATCCATTTGATGTAATGACCAATCATTGACAGCATCAACGGATAAGAAAGAACGTACGGTAACATCCTTGGCCACCGGAGAAAATGTCTCGTGATAATTGAAGCCTTCCCTTTGAGTAAACCCTTTTGCGACTAGCCGAGCTTTGTAACGTTCAATGGATCCATCTGCTCGATATTTAATTTTATAAACCCATTTGCACTCAATGGCCTTCCTATCTTTGGGTAATGTAGCAAGTTCCCATGTGTGATTATCATTGAGAGCTTGAAGTTTTGCTGCCATTGCTTCTTGCCACTTTGGGTCAGAGGAAGCTTCATCATAACTAGACGGCTCACGTTCTTCAGATATGCGGCTTATACAACATCGATGTTCTCTAGATAATTGATCGAAAGAAACATAAGACGATGTAGGGTAGCGAATACCTGGTGAATTAGTGGAGGCACAAACGTAATCCTTTGTCTATGTAGGTGGATGTGTGTTCCTCCCAGAGCACCTTGGAGGGTTCAAAAGTATCGGATTTTCTTCTTGTTGTGCCCCTTCACCTTGTGGAGTTTCCTCAATGGTCACATTATTTGGCATATCTTCCAATAATGTTTCAGAATGGGGATTCGCAACAGGATTTGCTGGAGTCGGTGGAATGCCATGTTGAGGAATCAAGAAATATTCTGGCTCCTTAAATGCTTCTTCCTCGTGTGGATATTCCCGTAGACTACCACTGTGGTTTGATTCTTCCTGTGATGGCCTGTCTTCTTTAAATGAAAAGACATTTTCATGGAAAGAATAATCCCTGCTTACAAAGAATTCCTTCGTGGTTGGTTCAAAGAGTCGATATCCCTTTTGCAAGTTTGGATATCCCATGAATATACACCTCCGAGCACGGGGACCCAATTTGTACCGAGGGCCCACTGTAGTGGAGTAACATAAACACCCAAAAACCTTGAGATGATCCAGCTCCGGCCTTTTTCCAAAAAGTACGTCGAAAGGTGTTCGTCCATCAAGAATTTTTGTGGGCATACGATTTATCAGATAAGTTGCTGTCACAACGCAATCTCCCCAAAAATCGTCTAGAATATAAGCCTGAAACTTTAATGCACGTGCTACTTCCAAAAGATGACGGTGCTTCCTTTCCACTAGCCCATTTTGTTGTGAGGTGTATATGCATGAACTTTCATGCAAAATGCCGTGACTTGATAATAAAGACTTACAGTCATTATTGAAGAATTCTCTTCCATTATCTGTCCGAATTTGCTGGATAGATTTCCCGGATTGGTTCTTTGACAAGGAGATGAATGTCTTCAAATTTGAGAATACTTGACCTTTGGATTGCATAAGAAATATCCATGTAGCCTTTGAGTGATCATCCACGATAGTAAGAAAACATTGAGACCCATCATGGTTTGGTGTATGATAAGGCCCCCAAACATCGACATGGATTAAAGAGAAAATAACATTTGCACGAGTATTGCTTAATGGGAAAGCTAAGCGCAATTGTTTGGCTAGTGGACAAATAAGACACTAGGAAAAAGGAAATAGGGTACTGTGTCCCATTCTCAAATGCATAATGAAGTTTTTATCATTGGTAGCAGAGTTACACAATGATTTTTTATTCAAGAAAATACTAGGCAAATCAAAAGTGTTTGGAAAATTGGTCCACAAGAAAAGCCCTTCAGAGAGATTACCCAAGCCCATCAGTTTGCCAGTCGAAAGGGCCTGAAAGAAACAAGTATCAGCATTGAACAATACTTGGCAAGAATTTTCCTTGCAGGCTTTAGACACAGAAATAAGGTTGAATTGAAATTCAGGGACATAAAGGACATTTTGAAGGGTAATTTGAGGACTAAGATTTACTGTGCCTGTATAAGTGACATAAGTGACATTTCCATTTGGCAGTCACACAGTAATAGGAATATTTAATTTTTCATGGATGACAGAAAAGAACCCCTTATCGCAGACAATATGATCACTGGCTCATAAATCAATAATCCAAGTACTTCTGGAAATGGAATTCGTCATGCAATAAGAAATACCTGAAAAACTACTTTCTTTATTGGAAGTATCCAATTTTTGTAAAGCCTGCATGAGTTGCTGAAATTGTCCATGCATCATGGGCTGATCAGTACTGGATCCGGTGACATGATAAGCTGCCACTGATGATTCCTTCCCTCTTTTTTCTTTTTCTCCGGCCTTGCCATGTAATTTCCAGTAATTATGAATAGTGTGATGTGGACGTTTGCAATAATCGCAATACAATTTACCTTTGCCCTTAAAATTTTGCCCATAATTTCTTACTGAATCTGAGCCGTAGGATTTTTTATTGGAGAACCCATATCCACTGTCCGATTCTGCATATGGCTCGATCGATTTGGAGCCGTCTGATTGGAAGATGCGATATGTGCCTTCCGATCGCGGGATGCGATCTATCCCGTCCGATCGCGAGATGCGATCTAAGCCATCAATTCCTTGCGCCTTAAAAGGAAATTTTTCGGGCTGAAACCCTAGCCCCTCTCTCTCTCGTCGCAGCTTCTCCTAGCTTAGGGTTCGAGTGCCCGTTCGTTCACCGCGAGTCGAGAGCGCGACACTCTCCGTCGCCCTTGAGTTCTTCGGTGCCGCGAGTCACTGGCTCTCCTCCTGAATGGCCAGCTGGAAAATTCGTCCGAGAGGAGGAGGTGGTTCCATGGCTAAGATCTGCGACCTGAAAGTGAGGTAAGAGTCGTTGAGTATTAGCAAAAAATGCGTGGCCTTCTCTTTGTCCTTGATCGCCTTGTACTGCTGTAATGTTGTCTCTGGTCCTCGAGCTTTTCTTCCGCAGCTTCGAGTTCGTTCCAGAGGGCCGATAGTTTGTTGAAACAGGCCGTCACGGTCATGTTTCTTTGCTTTAACTCTGATAATGCTTGGGTAAGAGAAAAGATCTTTGCTCGATCTAATTTCCTGTACATTTCTTTGATGTTGTCCCACATTGTTTTTTGCATCTTCCGTCGGGGGTAATCCGGCTGCGATGTCCGGCTTTATGCAATTTCTGATCCAAGTTCTAACTAGCTGATTGCACTTTTTCCATTGTTTGCCCATTTTCTCGTCTGGCGGGATCGGTACCGTTCCATCGACGAACCCGTCTTTGTCTTTGGTGACGAGGGCTCGACGGAACTCCTGTGCCCAAGTTGAGTATCCCTCGGGTCCTGCTAATTGATGGCTAATGAGCCTCAGTTCTGGTCCATCAGCGGTAGAAACGTAGAGGGCGTCGCCGGGTTCCGGCCTACCAGTGACGGCCGCAATTGGATACGGCAGATATCCGGGTGGGAGGACTGGATAGGGATTTATGCCCATACCCGGTCTATTCGACCCGTTTCCTGGTTTCGGATCTCCTGACCCACCCAAAAAGCTCGCATTTGAATCTCCTGGCTCATTGGACACGCTTACCCCATTTGAGGCCGGTGGGCTGCCAATGGGCTGAGTGTAGCTTTAATAATTCTGATAAACGGGCGATGATGTGTTTGGGCCCGGCCCAAAGAACATGGGACTTGGATGACCAGCAATGGGCCACTGAAAAGAGATCCACTGGTAAGGATGGCCCGCAATGGGCTGGCCTGGAGTGGGCTGCTCCAGATTTAACTGAGCCTGGTCAGTTTGCAAATCTTGGCTTGAGTGGGTGGGCCTCGGATTCCAGAATCTGCAACGATCAGATCCTGGACTTCGGATGTCAAATCTTATGATCACTCTTGCTGGGAGGCTGCAGAAGTATTCCGAGTCATGGTAAATTCCTTCGCTTGCTTCTTGTTTTGTAAGAATGCGATTCCTTTGCCAGAAAATTGGTTATGTTTTGCAGGTCAGAACTTCTTAGGCAACAGGCAATTGCGAAATAGGACTGGGTATTGATGTGGAAGCGTAATTAGAGCTCGGCGGCTCTGATACCATGAAAGAAAACAAGCAAGACAAGTGAGAGAGAATAGGATAGGAGAAAATAGAAGGAATTTTTGTATTTCAGTATGTATTCAATATACAAGGGACTTGTAATATATAGTACAAATGGTGATCAATAAAAGGAAATAATATTTCTTACAATATTGTATCAAATATGAAATTGATTCAGTGTATCAATTTCAATCTTCGATTGGAATATTGCGAGCATATCTTCCAACATATACAGTGTTTGGCCTCATGGAATTGTCCAATAAAAGATATTATGGAGAAGTATTTTGGAGCTTGAAAGCGCTCACCTTTTCAGGAAGAAAACACCCCGGATGAGTCTCGCTAGCTTCTTGGGAGAACAGAGCTTTCTCGATAAGATGGTGCCCACTTCCATCTTGTTTCGTGGGCCGCGCATGCACATCTCTTCGTTAGAGATAAGCAGAGCAATTGTCCGGTATAAAGGAGGCGGACATATTCAGAATGCACTCCAGGATTTTACATGTTGGGAAGCACTAGAGGACAGAGAGTGTCCCTTCAACAGTGAAACATCACTCAAGGTATGGGCCCGGAGCACATTGTGGCTTTTAAAGAGAGAATTTCCTTTTTCTTTCTTCACATGATCGGTAAATGAGAAATGTGATAATCATGAATGTATAATTAAGTTTTAAATATTTCAAAAAGCACAGCTGATTCCTATAATTTGTCTGGTTTATTTTAATCGAGTTGTTCCGTCCTTCCGTTTGATTAGACTAACGAAAAATATTAACATGTCTTATTTTATTATCTTTTATAAGACGAATGGCTGGCGCCCACAAAGCACTATGTCATAAACATATTCAAAAATTAAAAAGAAATACAAACTGAATTAGGTTAAAAACAAATAAAACAACTATATGTTAAAAAGATACAAATCGCAAAAAAAAAAAAAAAACAAACAAACATAAACTAAGTAATGTCATAGGCCTTTGCTAGTGGCCACCGCTGCCCATCTTACTATTTTGTATTAGGTTGAGCAGTGGGCCGATCACTTACCTTAAAGTTATGGATTTTACTTATTGGGCTATGACTCACTCTTATGTTTCTACATATTTGTAGGATAGATACACCTATCAAGCTATGTTTGGGGATTCCTATATACATAGATTCAAATATTAGAATATACCAGTATCAGGATTTGAGATAGTGTATGTTTATTATAGTGCCATTGTTTGGGTGGATGTGGATTTACCTAAGCTTATTCCCTACCATTTCATTGCTAGGTACATTGAGATCGATGACAATTCAATTAAACTCTTAAGAGGGTTCGGGGGCCCTCTTCAATATGACAATTGAGTAGACAAGTCAGAGAATGAGATCTTCAACTCACAGTGGAAAGTTGTCTTTCGTATAGCAGGTTTTTGGGTAATATGGAAATATGTGAACTAAATCCTTCCCAAGTGTTTTGTATCTTGTGACTATTTGGACATGTTGTTTATGTTCATAATAATTATGTGAATATGAAGATGCATACGTTCAATAGTTTGACTATTGCAAAATTTTCTCGTATAAGATGTGGTGATTACTTCCACATGCTTTCAAATAGGCAGGCATAATGGTCACATTCATGGGGCGTTACAACTTTAAAATATAAATCTCTATTTTTTTATTGCACTATAAAGTGCGAAATTCGCTATTAATTTGTTTGTAACTACCAAATACAATGTACATTTCTGAGTATGAAGAAAGAACATCTAAGTTAATTGAATCGATAGATATGTGTCAAATTGTAAATTTGCTAATCAAATTACTAAATTCAATTATGCCTCACAAGATTACTATTTCATACAGGCACTTACCATAGAGATTTCTAATTGAATCAAGTCGTACGATCCGGATTGAGAATCGACCGGTTTTGATGACTACGGTGTGAAAGGTAGTGCTTTTCTCCAATTAATGAATCCAGTCTCTTCGTATACGTAAGCAAAGAGGTCATAGGATGAATTTCTGTTCAAATTGATGCTTTTGACTCTTGCCCGCTAAGCAAAGACATCATAGGATGGCAGATTAGATCCGCTGTACTTTATGGAAGAGCATCTCGTCTTTTCCTTTGATATTTAAGTGCGAGACACACTTGATTATTAATATGCTCGGTCAGTGGAGTAGCTCATGTAATCCAATATGAGCCCCGCACATAGACCGGACTTGCAAGAACTAGACAAACGGAAGGGAAGTCACCTTTTCTTCTTTTTTCCCTCATGATCTTTGCATTGATTTCCTAGGATTCGACATTAGTTGAAATTTGTTTGGGAGCAGGTCATTTTACGCGATATAGCTTCGCTATCATGAAATAGTCTAAATAATGGGCGTGTTTGCGTCCCCAACTCCTATGATTAAGTTTATAGCGCCTCTTGTACATTGAAAGATAATTTGACTCTCACATGGGTAACGCTAGATTGGATGCTTACATGTAGCAAAAAGTGTCAGGAAAGCCATAAATCTATTACATCCAAAAAATATTGAATTAGCACTAGATCAAAAAGTTAAGGCCTAAATTAATATCAATGCAATTTGTTTAGGACTTTTTTGACAATTTTTTTCCTTACAAATGCCTTCTACTACTTTAAATCTCAGTTTTTAGTAAATTCTATAGTGAATACATTGCGAAAGCATTCTGATCCGTTGTTGTAGGGTACTCTCATGACAAGGAAACGACGTTCGTCGCCATTGACCTCCAGCGGCCAAGGAACATATTTTGTCGCCATGGACTACCTATGACGACGAACTCCCGTTCTATCGAAAGTTGGGTATCTATGGAGACAGAGAGGAATTTTGTTCACCGGTGCTAAAAGCTAGGGCAAGAAAATGTCGAATTTGTGTGGCGTTAGCCCAGTGAAGAAGGGCTTTGGCGGCGGAGGCTCAGCTACGAAAATCCATAGCTTTTGAGGATGAGTTATATTGACCGATGACCACGATGCGGTAGGCCAAATCTTTTATAGCCACACATCACCAAATGAAAAATAGTGTCATGATTGGATCACTGACCCTAAGTTTTAGCTCATGTTTTCTAATCCTTCTATCTGATCGATACATCGTGGAGCTAAGGTCAAGATATCGTTGAAGTGTAGTTTATACTCTCAATAGGTAATGCTCCTGAGCTACTGAAGGGTTTTAAAATTTAAGCTCATATTTTATTGGTAGTTTGGGCTTGAGCTTATGAATAACCCCCGGATATATATAATTGATTGATGTAACAAAAATTTATAAGATGCTGATTATAGTGTAATTTTCTGCTAAATGTAATCTTAATTTAAAGGTGAACCTAGACAGAATTTATATCTCGAATTCTGTTTCTCACTTTTATTCTTTGTTTCATTGTGACTGTGCGTCAAATCCTGTGGATATATTCACTTAAAATTGGTTTTCGGGTTATTTTTAGTAATGTGAAATTGATAGAGAAATAACTTATTATGATCAATGGGGAGCCCTATACAGCTTTGGGCTCCATTCATTTCATGAAAAATAATTTTCAGGAAAATATTTTTCGAATTTTCTGACATTCATTTTGTGAAAAATAAATTGATTGGGGAAAACATTTTCCATGAAGAGAAGAAAATCTTCCAAAATAGAGGCAAATGTTTTCCACTTTCAAATAAGAGAAAACATTTTCCCTATTTATTCTCTCTTGTCTTACACTTCTACTAGTCCCCATTTCTTCTTAATTCCAATTTTTTATTTTTTTTTCTTTTTAGAAAATCAATTTGTTTCCCATTTTTCTTTTTTCTTCTATTTTTTTTTCTTTTGCTCCTTCTTCCTAACCAGTCGCTGGCCAACAACTAGCCAAAGCAACATCTGGCTCACTCGCTGACCTCTGGCAAACACAGGCATCAAGCTCAAGGCTCGAGATTGGTGAGCCAGAGGCTCTCACTAGTCGATTAAGCACGTGTCAAGCTCGCTAACCTCAAGCCTCGCTAGATGGGCTAGCTAGAGGCTCTCGCTTGCTTATCAAGCTAGTGTCGAGCTCGCTAGCCTTGAGGCTCACTGACCTCAAGCCTCGTTAGATTGGCGAGCCTTGAGCTTGACACTCATGCTCGTTGATCTAGTGAGCGACAAGCCTAAGCTTGCCAGAAGTCGCCTTTTGCTAGTTGCCGGCCACTGCTTGGCTAGCAACCGGCGAAGAAGAATGAGCAAAATAAAAAAGAAAAAAGAAAAATATAAGGAAAATTAATTTACAAAATGATTAAAAAACCGTTTGTTAATAATAAAATAATTAAAAATCAATTTTTTAAAAATAAATAAAATAATTATTGAAAAAAGTACATGGAGGAAAAGATTTTCTTTATCAAATATCAAAAGGTATTTTCTACTTTGTTATCAGGTTTAGCTAAATAGCGGACAATAATTACAATTTTTCGGAAAATAGCTTTTTGGAAGATATTTTCCTGAAAATCCACACTTTTCACGTGACAAAAGGAGGCTTGGTATGTTCAGAAATGAGAGTGTAAAATAAATAAATAAATAAAAAGGGGATTGGTTGGGAAGATAGAGGATGGCGATTCCGTCATGCCGCACGTCAATCTTCTCGGGTCTTGCTGGCCGTGAAGAACGACCTTCAATTCGATTTTCTTGGTGTGTAAAGCTTCGACAAATCGGGTAGGCCGCCTCTTGCGAAAAGTCACGGAAGGAATAAAATCGCCTGAAAAGGAAAGAGAAAAACTCCACGGCTGCTCAGCAGGATCCGTCTGATATTTGTGTATATAAGGATTTTACGTAAGGGAAACCGCCGGTGTTTCTATACTTTTTACACACAGTCTTAAAACAAAATGAACCCCCCCAGCTGTGGTGTCGAGCTCCAAGGCACAATGAGCTTAGATCCAAAACAGAGCTCAATGCCGTGGCGAGCACAACCTGGATCCGACCTCGTGGTGATCATGGGTGACGCCAGCGGAGAGGGGCCGGGGTGTGATTTGTGGACTTGGGTAGGAGGGTTGTCTAGTATTTAAGTTTGGAATGTCGAGTGGGGTAAAGCTGGTAGGAAAATGATAGGCCTGTTATTAAGATTAAGATCGTTTGATGGACCTTGAAATGGAATCTCTAAAGTGACTTGGATAGAAGGATTGGGGGCAAGTGATTCCGAAATCAGTCCAAATTTCACCTGAAATCTAACTGTTAGAATCGATTCCTAAAATTTTTAGAATTTAGAACTTGTGGTGCATATTTTAGAACTTATACTGTCATAGGTTTCGGGGTTTACTAAAGTTCCAGAGAGAATCATTACCCTTAACAATTACCATTTATTGTTATAATCTACTTAGCACAACACATTTATCATCAGATATTATGAAATATCACTGGATTGTGTGAAGAAATAGATAATAAAAAAAGAAAAAAACTAAGATTTGTTCCGAGATTCAAGTTTTACCAAGTTTCACCTAAAGTCTTGAACTTATCCATCAAAATTGGTTCCCCATTTTTTGAACTTGAAATTTACTCTATATATCTTAGAATCTAAAGCTAAATCAGTTCCATTTGTTTTTTTTTTTGTAAGGTATCAGTTCCATTTGTTTGATACTTGATTTTGCTTTAAAACCATGTTCATCCCTAAAGAGAATGGTGTAGATACATGTGTAGTAGCTATATCTAATTTTTCAAAATATAGAGGATAGCAAAGTCAAAAACTACCGGAACCAACTACTGGTGATATTTTTACTGCTAGATTTGCATATTGTCGTTTCCATTACCAAAAAAAAAACTACCTCCGAAAGTATCGCCTCTCTTCATCTCTGTCCCTCCCATCACCATTGAGATGGACTTAGGATGCCGGTGACGGCAATTCATGCTCGGCGATGCAGTTGACTTTGTCCACCAAGACATCTTTTTAACTGCCTTAACTTCTAAGCAAGGTACACAGTAAATGCGCACGAATTTATCTCATAGAAACCATTACTTGCAGATCACGCCTCCACTGAGGAAGCCTCTTTCGAGATTCCTTAGTCTCATTCATGCCCATATAGTAGGTCTCTACGTAGGCTTCGTGGAAACATCCCTGATTGCGAAACTTTCTATTCTTGTCAAAGTCAGAAAGAAAGAATCATTTTCTCAACTCACCTAGGTCGGCAAGAAGTTTCTATATGCGAAAAATTTTGTTATGTTGGAAAACACTGTGAAGAAAAAAAACAGTGAAATTTTTTATTTGCCAATTGTTCAAGTTTCCTTAATCCCACGTCGTTTACACGTAACCTGTTATGCTAATTGATGAGTCTTGTTTGAATTAGTCTAGCGTATTTACAATTGCATTAATATGATTACCCCACAATGAAATCAAATAATCTCTCGGTAATCATAGCGTTAGGTCAGGTTTGGAGTGAAAATGCATGAAAGTGGCATAAAACTTAAAAAGCACTTCGTATCTTTGGTTTAAAAGTCTAGAAATTGGACGTTCGTTTAGAGAAGTGTTATTCAAAGCGGCGTGCGACTTCAAAGTTATGCTCTGAAATAGTAAATATCATATTATTTTAAGATTATAGTAGACTTGACAAATGCTAATTCTTCACGTTATTCAAAATAAAATATCATTGGAACCTTTGATCTTCCTAGCAAAACAAGTTGAAAACATCTTTGCCTCCGAAAGTGTGAACAACACGACATTATATAATGAAGAAAAAAAAAACATTGGGTACGCCTTGAAATCGAAATATAATCATAAATCTTGCTTATAAATATCCCAGCCACTTCTTTCAACCTCTCCACAAACACATGAAATCCTAGAACCCCACAAAAGATTCCAGATCTTAGACCCCAACCTCCACGTGATCCACCATGTTCTCCTCCTCCTTTTTCGCGACCTTGTCGTGCTTCTCTGATCTCTTTCCTTCGCTTTCTCACTCTGTCGTCTTCCCAGCGCTGTTCATCGCTACCAGCGTCGTCTTCTTCCTCTTCCGATCGTCGCCGCCGCCGCCCTCGAAGAACCTCCCCAGAGTCTACCCTATCTTCGGCTCCTACTTCTCGTTCTTCGCCAACCTCAAACGGCGGATCGACTGGACCGCCGACCTGGTCCGGAACTCGCCCTCGGCGACCTACGTCTTCCACCGTCCCCTCGGCCGCCGCCAGGTCTTCACCGGCAACCCCGCCAATGTCCAGCACATTCTCAAGACCCACTTCAGCAACTATGAGAAGGGCGGGGTCTTCAAGACGACCCTCCGGGACGTCCTCGGCGATGGGATCTTCAATATCGACGGGGAGTCCTGGAAGTTCCAGAGGCAGGTCGCCAGCCACGAGTTCAACACCCGGTCGCTGCGGAAGTTCGTCGAGACCGTCGTCGACGCGGAGCTGAACGAGCGGCTCTTGCCTCTCTTGGCCTCCGCCGCCAAGAGCGGGTCAGTGATAGACATGCAGGACATCCTCCAGAGGTTCGCCTTCGACAACATATGCAAGATTGCGTTCGGGTACGATGCCGAGTATCTGTCCCCATCGCTTCCTCAGCCGAGGGTAAGTATTGTCCATACTCATTTTATTAAACCACAGATATAATATGTGTAGTTTGGGGTGATGCCAAACAACACAAATTTCTGTCAATCACATCACTCACGGAACGATTTGATATTCGACAGGCGAAGTTCGCAGAAGCATTTGAAGACGCAGTGAGAATAAGCAGCGAGAGGTTTCAAGAATTCTTCCCCGTGATTTGGAAGATCAAGCGTTTCTTCAACGTAGGATCCGAGAAGCGCCTCCGGGTCGCCATCTCCGAGGTCCGTGAGTTTGCTAAGAAAATCGTGAAGGAAAAGAAGAGAGAGCTGAGTGAGAAGTCGTCGCCCGAGTCAACCGCCGACGACCTTCTGTCACGGTTCTTGACCTCAGGCCACTCTGATGAGGACTTCGTCATCGACATCGTTATCAGCTTCATACTCGCCGGCCGGGACACCACATCGGCGGCGCTCACGTGGTACTTCTGGCTGCTCCACAAGAACCCGCAGGTGGAGGCCAAAGTCCGCGGTGAAATCATGGAAAAGTCTGACACACACGCTGCGTGGTACGATGATGTGAAGGATATGGTGTACACACACGCATCGCTCTGTGAAAGCATGCGGTTTTACCCGCCGGTGCCGCTCGACGGGAAGGAGGCGGTGAGAGACGACGTCTTGGAGGACGGCACGGTGGTGAAGAAGGGGAGTGGGGTGACGTACCATCCGTACGCGATGGGGAGGCTGGAGCAGCTATGGGGAAAGGACTGGCCGGAGTTCAGGCCGGAGCGGTGGCTGAGGGAGGCGGAGGATGGCAGCGAGAAGTGGACGTTCGTTAACAGGGACGCGTTCACGTACCCAGTGTTCCAGGCGGGGCCGAGGGTTTGTCTGGGGAAGGAAATGGCGTTCCTACAAATGAAGAGAGTGGTGGCCGGGGTGCTGCGGCAGTTCAGGGTGGTGCCGGCGGCGGAGGAAGGGGCGGAGCCGGTGTTCATTGCGTACCTGAGCTCGAAGATGCAGGGTGGGTTCCCGGTGAGGATTGAGGTGAGAGAGTGAGAAAGGGAATAAAGTACAATGTTGCTGTTTTTTAACCTCGAATAATGTTTGATGCTATGCATATATGACGTGGCGCGATTACATTGGACGCTTGAAACATTCTGACAATGTCCCGCTTCAAAACTGCCTATAAAAAATTACAATACGTACCGTACATCCATCATCCGTGGGTGGCTTTGACTAATATGTTGCTCTCGCAATATGTGATGAAGCCGCAATGGTTTGACCCGTTCTACGTTGGTCAGAAATCAAAGGGAATGGTCAAAGTAATCATGCGGGATTGTGGTCATTTGGACACGACCTTATAGTTTACGTATTACTCAGAAGACCCGACGAAACCGTAATGTCACGCGCTCCTCCCCCCCCGCGGCGCCCGCGCGGCGGGGGCGCAAATGGTTATAAAATTATCGGGAAAGCCTTAAATTTATTATACTTTTATCAACTAAATCTGTACACATTTAGCTAATTAAGCCATAAATTTTTTTGTATTTCACAAATTTTTAAATTAAAAATCGCTAACGTAAATGTCAATAGTTTCATGTAAAATGGTCGGCATTGACTAGAACAATTTTTTAAAGTATAATTCAATCTCTACTCCATGGAGAGAGCCGGCCAATCGGAAATTGTAGAATTACAATCACTCACACGCTAAAGTATTTTCTAATCATATATCACATTTCTAACCCATAGTGTTTAGCTTCAAGTCATTGTTCAATAAAATATATCATGGAGAATTATCTTGAATCTTGAAAACACTCGCCTCCCCAAGAAGAAAACACCCTAGATGATTCTCATTAGCTTCTTAGAAGGATAGAGGTTTCTCAAAAAGATAGCCCCAACTTACTATATTCTTTTGTTGGCTATGCATCCATATATCACAAGCCTATAATTTGGAATCAAGACTATACGGCGACTTAAGCTTTCTTAGATTGCTTGGTATTGTTGAAGCACTTAAGCCAATTCTTTTTCGGATCGATTGACTACTTAAGTTCACCCGAATCGTAGATAAAGAAAGTTTATAAAGGGAAGCTCTTGAAGAGAATAAAACTTTGATTCAGAAATGATTTGATGATTATAATGAAGGGGAGAATACCCTTTCTTATACTAATAGCTCTCAGATTACAACTATAGATTGAGTTTACATTCGATGAACAAGATCGTATCTTCCCACTTATCAATTATCAGCATTTAAACCAAGAAAACTCTAGATTTCAGCATAATTACTATATCACCTATCAATAGAACGTTATAAAAGCTCTTGAAGAATCCCAAGGGCGAATTGGGCATCTTTCCTCATTCACGTACAATCCCTTGATCACAAAAATCTCGGATCCATAACACATCTTTGCAATAGAAATGAGCAAAGCAACTGTTCAAGATAAAGGAGGTGGACATGTTCAGATTACACTCCAGGACTTCACATGTTGGGAAGAAAAATATTAACTGCATCTGATGTTCCTACGTGGCAAATAGGAAAGCACCTTAGAGTGCGCCATGTGTCTCAAGTGGGCCTAGAGTTGTTAAGCCAAAATTTTGAAAACTTTCACTCTCCCATGCACTTTCTTTTTCTATCTCCACGTCCTACTATGTCTCCTCTCTCAAAGCCCTCGATTTGCACCTTCTTTCCTCTCTCCCTCCAACACCCCCAAGCCCTCGAGCAATTACGCGCCGATCGATGACCACCACGCTTGATCGATGGTCCCTTGCTCCGCCCCTTCAGCTTGTCCAGTTCTATCTCCTCTCTCTCTAAGCCCTCAACTCTCCCTCTAACGCCCCAAGCCCTAGGGGTGTCAGTAACCGAATCGGAAACCGGAAACCAAACCGAACCGAAATTTCGTGCGTTTTCGGTTTGGTTCGGTTTCCGGTTCGGTTAACCGAAAAAATCAAATTATAAATCCTAATTCAAAATTTATCCAATTCGGTTAACCGAACCAAATCGGTTAACCGAATTGAACCGATTAAATCAAAATCTCTCTCGATAGTCTCCCTCTGTCTCTGAGTCTCTCTCTTGCTTGGTCGTTCTTGCCTCCGTCTTTGTCACGATCTGACTCCATCTCCAGCGCGATCAGCCTCCACCTCCACTTTCGTCTCCAACTGATCGGCCTCCGCCTCCATCTCCGGCACGAGCCGTCTCTGCCTCTGACTTGATCGCCTCCACCTTCGCCTCCGACTTGATCCATCTTCGTCTCTCTCTCACTCGCTCGCTCGCTTGATCGTCTTCATCTCTCGCTTGATCCGAATGGTTCCCGTCTGTCACCCTCACCCGGCTCTGCTCACCTTCCTCCTCCGAACCTATGTTAGATCCCGCTTCTGGGTTCGTCCTCCTGAAGCCAAAACCTTAACATCGAGCCTGAATTCGAGCTCGATTCAGGTACTTGACTCATAGTTTTCTATGATCCACAAGCACTGTGGTTTACTCTCTTTCGTCTCCTTCGATTCCTTTACTCTTTCAAAGATAAATTTTATGCAATTAAATTGATTTGAGTTAATGGTTACTAAGATATTGGTAATGTCACGTTCAATGCTTTTGTTTCTACTAGCTTGCTTGTATATAGTTCACTGAATGCGCCGAAAGTTCTATCAACAAGAGGGATGTAGGTCTTTAAGATGGGTGTTGCTGGTACATGATCAACGTTATTAGATGCATGATATTGTAATATTCTAGGGTTAGGTTGCAAGATTCCTTTTTGAGAATGTTCTTTTGTAGTCTCTGCTTACAGACTATGTAAAAGGACTCCTCATAATTTTAGGGACTTGCCAGTTGAGGACAATTGGCATGGATTCAATGACAATGTTTGTGTTTCCCTGCACTGTGAACACGCTTAACCTGTTTAGACTAAATTGGTTTGAGATGTAATCTGGAGCTATTTGATTTCTGATTTACATTAGGTTAAATATGAGTTGTTGTATGATTGGTTTCATGCAAAAATATTTCCATTTTAGTAAGAAGCGGGTGACGTTGTAGCTGTCGGCAGTATTATATAATTACTAGGTTGATGATAGTTTGTCCTATTTGGAAGTTTGATGATATCTGTGAAAGTCAAAGTGGATTCCTTAGACCTTTATTGTCCCTTCTGATAATTTGTTTCTCTACTCGATAGCAGACAAGTTGTTAAATTGTTTAGTCTCCATATTGGATCTCGACATGTCAGTAGATTTACTTCTTTCTGTGATGGAGTGTGTAATGCTGTTAAATCTTTTCAGGGTTAAAAAGCTGACAAAGAAGTCAGAGGAAGTGGCAAGTGGGATCCTTTCTGGAGTTGTGAAAGTATCCGGCTTCATCACTGGTTCAATTGTAAATTGCAGAGCCGACAAGAAATTTTTCAGCCTCCTTCCAAGAGAGATCATGCTTGCTTCTTTGGATGGGTTTAGTAAGTCTTCCATCTTCTTCTGGTATTTATTTCTATCATAAATTGAAATAAGTTTTTCATTTGAAGCATTACTGTATTTCTCAATTTTCACAAACTTGACTAAACACAAGCGAAATGCTTTTGAGATTCAAATTTGAAGACACATGAACTCTTAGATATCAGTTCTTGATGTGGTAATGCTTTTTAATGATCATTGTCTATCATTTGCTCGATTAACTTTGTTGCTGATGGTTGCATGTTGCAGGTTGAAAAGCTACAGTAATAAACTAGCTCCCTAGAAATGGAGGTTCCATTTGTTTTTGCCGTGACAGGTTGTGCTTATGGTTTCCTCTTAGATATCAGTTCAAGGGTGTTTTTAGAATTGCCTTGGAATAGAAAGCTCTAGCTCATTCTAGTAAGATAACAAGAATTTAGTCTACACACTCCATTGTTCCATTTCGATATTCTTTCTATCAAGATTTTAGTGTACACACTCCATTATTCTTTTATAGATTTCATGTTATTTGTGTGAATCCCAAATCTTTTCTATTAGTTCAAGTTGTCATTAGAAAGTTGGGATCAGATTTTGGTTACGGTTGTTGCTGTCGTTGTGGTAGTTGTTGTTTGCATGTGGGATAACTTTTATGTTGATCTCTCAGAACTTCAAAGGGATAAGGGTATATAACTTAAATTAAAAGTCACCAACTAAGGGAAACTGTCTTGGGCTTATGATGATACATGCAGTGATCTTGCACATGTATGATAGTAAGGGGAAGCACATGTTCTTAGTTGCATTGTTTATGCAGTTAGTACCATCTCTTAAGTGGGGTTGAATTCTGCAATATTGATAGGCTCTTATAATCCCACATGTTGAAATTCCTACTGCTGTTTATTTATTCAAATGATACTTTAACCTTTTGCTTGATTTTTCCAGGTTGTTGGCTTACTGCTTTTGGTCGCTGATTTAATAGCATATGCCCTCTACTTATCCCCTACGGTGGCCCTTGATTATCTTCCTTTTAGAGCAGCACCTTATGTTAGAGTTGTCTTTTTCATCATGAACATACGGTATGTATGAGTTATTTCCACTATGTTTTTTTTAATTCAACTGGTTTGACATGCTATTAGCATTAAATCATAAAAACCTTAGGCAGATTATTTTGCATATTTGTTCAAATTTTACCTTTGCTTGTTAACTGTTCTTGTAAATTTTAGGAAGCAAGAGCATTATTGGGAAGGCTTAAGTTTATTCATGAGTTGTAATTAGGATCATGGTGTCTTCTTTAGACATTTTATAATTGAACCGTGTAAACTCTGAGTTCACCTCAATTATGATCTAATTGGACCATGTAAATCCACGATTCCCTAAAAACATAATGAGATTATTAGTGTTCAGATAAGTTGCTTTGTTTCTTGCTGATTTCATGGTGTCTTCCATAGTGTTTTTCATTCGTTATTTGCACTTTCCATTTATGTATGAATGCTAAAGTGTCTTCCATGATTTAGGTGAATCTTCCATATAGAAGGGAATTGACAACCCCTTGACAAATGTCTTCAATGAGTGAATCTAGTTGTACAAATAGAAGGAGGGTGAGATCTACTATATGGGAACACTTTAAAAGGATAGAAAACAACCAAGATAAAGCTGCATGTATATACTTGTTATTGGATGTTCTAGTGGTCAAGGAACGAGTGAAATGCATAATCATTTAGGTAGGTGTAAGAAATATCCATATGCAAACGTGGAGAAAAGGCAGAAAAGTGCCTCAAATGAACTTGTAGGGGTCGGTACTTCTATTTCAGCTAGTCCATGGAAATTTGATCAAGAGACTAGTTGAAAAGACTTGGCGGAAATTTGATCAAGAGACTAGTCGAAAAGACTTGGCAGCAATGTTCATTATTGGTGAACTGCCCTTTAAGTTTGTGGAACTTGAGGCATTTCAAAAATTTGTGTGTAGAATCCAGTCAAAGTTTTTAATCCCCTCAAGAAACACATTAAGGGAGAATTGTTACAAGTTATACTTGGAGGAAAAAAGCAAATTGAAGAAATATTTTTTTGATACTTCTCCAAGGGTTTGTCTCACGACTGACACATGGACTACTTGTCAAAAATTAAGGGAGGATTAGTACATGATCAGTGAGTGTTGTGTGGTGTTGGGGAAGGTATACTAGTTTTCTGTCAGGCCTATGATTGCTTTTGCTTGGCAAAGACACCAATTCACCAGTTGACTTCTATTG